>JAYXIM010037042.1:0-117284 GCA_037575425.1 Anastrepha fraterculus | reverse complement strand
TGTTTTGTATATTAATTGCCTAAAGTTCTTCTGGTGCGATAACCGCTTAAGCGATTTTGACCGAGTTTAACAACGCGCATCAGTTGGACACACCAAGTGTAGCCAAGTCCTTCTCCACCTGATCTTGCCAACGCAGAGAAGGTCTTCCTCTTTCTCTGCTACCGCCAGCTGGTACCGCATCAAATAGTTTCAGAGCTGTAGCGTTTGTATGCATTCGGAGTACATGCCTAGCCAACGAAGCCGCTGGATCTTTATTCGCTATACTATGCCATTATTCCATCCCCTGCGATACACGCCGTCGCCAACGTGCAATGGTCCATAAATCTTTCTTTCAAACACTTCTTCTTTTCAAACACTCCAAGGGACGCCTCATCGGATATTGTCATTGTCCAAGCTTTTGTGACATATGATCTAGGAGTATATATCACGAATAATAAGAAATAACTGACTGAATCCTAGCGAAAATATCCTGCTTTTAATTTCCCACTTAATTAAATTTCTATCAATGTTTTAAAGAAAGAAATTGAATGTATTAAAGAAGGTATACCAGAAGATCTTCGTTTTTTTACTAAACAAATTTACAACTTTCTATATATTCACTTTAAAGTATTTTTAAAATTCTTTTTTTATAACGCATACACACATGCACTTTTGACAACCCCATCTGTAGAGGAGTCATTGGCTTTGACGAACCTTAAATCACCGAATTTCAATATCAAAAATTTGAACAAACTTCGTGCAAGAATTTTGGGAAAAAGTTTGCAAAGGACAATTCATACTTTTTCTCAGTTATCGCTTTCTCTTTTTTCGCATTTTTCGTCCACTTCACTGGGAAGACTTTTATTTGCGCTTTAATACAGCTTTAGTGGCCAATGCGTATTAATGAATTAAGTGGCTCCTGATTTTATTTTTTGCAAACTATTTGAGGATGTCCAATTTAGTTAATAATGATTACTCGAATTCGCTTTCCTTTTTGTTTGATACTAAGCAATCCACGAACTCTTCTTCATCTTTATTATATAGTAACAACCGAAGGGATTTCGACCTAGTTCAGCTTGTGTTTTTTTTTCGTGCTAATAGAAGGCGAAGTGAACCCGAGTACAACTGCGCTTGTTATTTCTTACGTAGTGGGCCTTTCACCTTTGACCTTCATGGCGGCGCCGCTACATGAATATTAAGTGCATACAACTGTTCGTTTCATTGTCTGCTGCCGGCGTTATGGGAGACCTAAAAAGTGTGATTTCTTTTCGATGAGAGGGAAATTTACTTTTCAACTGCCTAATTAGCCCATAATATCACTTGCTCTACTCTCGATTGGATTTTAAGGCTGGCATTATTAACAGTGTTAATGTTACTTCCCAAGTATGATAGAAGAAGCTCGAAGTTATTTTCGAGCGCTACAATGTTCGCTAACATAATGCTCAGATCGTTAAAACCAGCCTGAAAACACTGAAAGCTGATGAGTTACACAAGGAGCGGAATAGCTCAAGCATTATTTTTTCCAATATCTGTCTGCTCCGACCAATGACGCACGGTCTGGGCGAAAAGCACTCGATTTCAATTCATGAAGCACCCCGAAATACGAAGGTCTCCCTCGGAAAATTATGACTAACGATAGACAATATTTTGAATATGAGTATGTATGTTTGTAACTAATTTCTCGCAATAAAGTAATTGAAATTTGAAATTCGCTTTGTCAGCCACTTCGATTACGCGTACGACAGTAAAAGTTATCCAAGAAAATCAAATGCACGTAACACCAGAGACGCATGAAACCATAGATTTTATATAGCAGACTGAGTTTTTCATGTTCTCATCAATTTACTTTTTTAAAGGACCCTACAAATTTCTAAGGATTAAAATTTCAAAAAATAGTTTTGAACACTTATACACACTCTATGATATTAATATAAACAGGATATATATAAAGGATATACCCAGCTATCACAAAAATTGTGTTTACTTTCGACTTTGTTCTTGCAGTTTTATAAAAACGCAAAAAAAAAAATGGTTGATCCTTCATTTTATGGAATAAAATATGGGAAGTGGGTAGTATAAAAAATCGATATTCTTTCTAGCGAAACGTAATACAAATTTGTTTGAGGTAAAAAACTGAGTACCCAGCATTTCTACATATGTGAAATCTATACGTGAAACTATATATGCAAATGCAATTTTTCTTTGGGTAATAAAAAAAGTTGATTTTTGTCCCACGGTGTTACCTCGAAAAGGGTAAAACGATTATTTAGGGTTAGAATGATGCGATATTGAGTTAAGGGGGGACCCTCATTTATCGGGTCAAAAAAATCGATTTTTTGGAAATAATTTTAATCTATTCTACAACTATTTAAGAATATACTTTCAAAATTTCAAGTCGATATCTGTATTTTTGAAGGAGTGACAAAATTTTTAACAGGACGCGACGGGTGGCCTGATCGCCTGTATCCAAAACTTTAAACGCGTTTTTCTCGAAACATCATTTTTCGATTTTGTGTACACAATTGAGAACGCTGTATTGAACCAATCCGGCTTTACAATATCTCATTTTAAAGATAATTAAATTGTTTTCAATGTGACATTAAGTGTTTTTAAAAAAAAAAAGATTTTCATATTTTTTTGTAATTTTAAAGTCAATTTTTATGCATGAAAAATCACTTTTAACATAAAACTGGGTAAAAAATATCAATTTCGACATTTTTTTTTAAATCAAAATGTCACATCGAAGGTATTATCCTAAAGTTTTAAAAAAAATTTGGTTTTTTTATTTCAGAAAAAAATTCAGAGCGCTAGAATGTACACAGATAGAATGAGGTGCCATGGACGAGGTGTATATTTCCATACTTAAAATGTTTTTTTTCTTCTCCGAAAATTTTTGTAGACAGTCAAGACATTTATTAAAGTACTTTATGAATTACAAAACGTTTGAAGTTATTTTACCTGAGAAAAAAATTCCCAAAAATGATGCATTTTTCGACCGTCTAAATGAGGGTCCCCCCTTAAGAAAAAATTGCTTCGGTAAGATTTGATAAATTTGGTTATGATTTCGTTTTTCATGCAAAAAAAAATTCCAAGATTTAGCTTCTTCCAACTGTTTTCTGTTTTAAAGCATGAAAATAATAAATGATTCGGTAGTAAACGATTTTGGTTAGAAGAAGATGTTATTGATGAAACCAACGCTTCAAGAATTCCATCTTTGAGGTCGTGAATCGACCCTGGCCTGTTGGTGTAGACATTCTCTTTCATGTGGCCCAAAACAAAAAAAAAGACACAAGGTGTTAAATCACAAGATCTTGGTGACCAATTGTGATCACCTCTTCAAGAGATAACACGGTCCTGAAACTTTTTCCGTAAAAGATCAATGGTTTCGTTGCTTGTGTGGTACATTGCGCCGTCTTGTTGAAAACAAACGTTGTCCAGGTCAATATCATCCAATTCCGGCCATAAAAAATCGTGGATCATCTCTAATCTAATCTAAATAACACCTGTTATTGAGTGAAGTTTACCGCGCTAAAATGAGATTATGTTGACTAGTTAAATTCTCTTTTTACCGAATGGAATGTTTCTAGTTTAAATTTTCTGAAAATTGTTGACCAACAGAAATGTGTGCGCAGTGCTCCTATTACCCGCGCCCTAAGAGAATTCAATGAGATCTCGAGTTCTATTTCGCTTGACTTTTCGATGTCAAAGAATGAATTTTATAAATTTGTAAACTCTTTTTTTAATTAATTTATTTAACTACCTATCTGTAATAATTTAAGCTCATGTTAGCTCTATTCGGAAGTGATCTGCAAAAACTAAAATTATGTTTTAGTCTTGAAATAAACGAAAATTCGAGCATACGAGACTCTCTCATAAGAACAAGCAAATCTTCAGGAAAAGTCCTGTTCCAGCTTTAATGCATTATATATTCTTCTCAAGATTTTTTAAATTTCTTTCCAAATAGAAATTCTGAGCTTCGTCAAATAACTTTTTTACTGTCCCTTTTTAGTGGCGTTTTTATTTATTAATTAATTTTCTTCCAAACGGTCAGTTGCTTTTTATTTCCTTTATCGCGCCATTTCACTCTGTCGCCCTCCGCTTATTTTGCTTTGTGCAGAATATCTGCTGGTTCGTTTTTTTTCTTTTTATTTCATTTTTAATTCCTCTTCGGGTTCAAAGTTCGCGCTGCTACCATTAACCACCTCCACCTGCCACCTGCCAGAGTCTTGGTTACGATTTAAATCTCTTTGCTGTCAACACGAAGGCGCGAGTGTGAAATTTAAAATGTGATAACACCATTGCTCCTGGGGGTAGGCACAAGCGGCAAGCGCACACTTGCCAAAGAGAAGAGTAAAACATATGTATGGATGTGCATATGTATGTTTAGCTGATGCTGGCGTAGTTTGAGGGTTCTATATGTAATCGTTTGTGTGTAGGTGTGTGATGCATTCTATTGTTGTGACTGGTGCTGCGAACACGTGTTCACTACACTTTTTTGACACACCGCACACTTTTTTATTTGATTTAATTTTACCACTTTAAAACTTGTAGACCATCAAGTACAGTTAGAGTAGTGAAAGCACTCGGTGGGTGGGTGTGAGTATGCTCGTACCGATGTTGTTGTATGTGATGTTGTTTTATTTTTGGTTTACTATTTCTGCTGCCACCGTTACCGCTGCTGCCGCTGCTGCTTTGACGACAAAATTGATTTGTTCAATTTTTCCAACGATTAAACTCGCTGAAATTGACATTAGTTACGGTACATTTACTTTGAAGGTTGCAGAGCAATTCGATGCGTCGCCGCACCAAGTGATACGATATTTTTTAGGTACTCGGGTGTCAGCCAAATCGTTCGACGCACTGACTACTCAATGCATTGTAGTTGTTGTTGTTGTGAGGAAGCTGGGTAGTTTTGGCATTTTTGCACGTCTACTCACTGTCTTCCTGATTTTTGAGGTATGCGAAAGTGTAAAAAAGAGGTAGGAGGGGTGTTTATTTGAAAAGTTTGTTTTAAGTTTTCTCGCCAACGCTTCATGTTTATTTAACCAAAAGGTTTCTAGCTGCATTTTTATTGCCGCCACCGTTGCGCTGTGGAATTTAATCAATTTCGCCTTTTATTGATTGGCACCAGGGCTTTCGTGTTATTTTCGTTTGTTTTTCTTCTCAATTTAAATCGATATTTTAACTTATCTTTAATTTCAACATTTTTCTTTCTCTTTGCAGGACGAAGTAAGTAAATTTTGGAAAGAACTTGAAATAAAAAATAAAAGATTGGCTCACGCTTTAAGTTGCCCTTTCTGTAGCAGGAAAAGGTAAGTGTTTTGAAAAACAAAAAATGATTTTTAATTTTCGAAAGCTATATATTTATTTATTTTATAACTAAAATCTTCATTCCCGAATTCATCTCAAAGCTTAATAAAATTTAAAAAGCTCAAACATGTAATCGTCAATTAGAAAGACATTATTATAGCATTACAAAAAAAAATATACATATATATATTTGTTCAAAATGATTTGATTCTCGAAATCTTTACTACTTATTTATTATTAATTTTTCTGCTATTACACCACACGGCTGTAAAAGTTGCGCAGTAAAAATCTCATCTGCACATATTTTATTTAGTAACGCTCCATACTCAGTTTTTCTCTCGTAAATTTAATTTGCAAAGAACTTTAAACTAAAAAAATATGAAAGTTTTAAATCTTACCTTACAATATTAATATGGATATCAAATGAAGGAGGATATATCCAGTTATTAAAAAAGGTTTTTTTACTTACCACTTTGTTCTTCGTGCTATTTTATATAAACAGAAAAAAATTGTTGAACTCACCTCCTCGCCATACTGACATAGACATAATGCTGCAAATAAAGATCCAGCGGCCTCGCTCGCTTTGCCATATCGTCCGGATGGATATAAGTAAGCGCTACAGCTCTGAAAGTATTCCAAAAGCGCCGGATATAACCTCCTTCGTTTGAGGAAAACGATACACTCGGGGTTATTTGAAAGAAAAGGTGTACGGCGATAAGCCAGCAACAATTCAAGAGCTTAAGGATGAGATATTTCGGCACATTAACGGCATAGAACCTCAATTATGCCTCAGCGTCATCGAAAATTTGGACCATCGGATGGAGGTGTGCCGCCGAAACCGCGACGGCCATTTGGCCGATATTTTGTTCCATACATAATTGAGCCATACCAGTATTATCATAATAAAGAGAAATGGTAATAATTTCTTTAAAAATTTGTATTTTATTCAAAATCAACACCAGCCCTTGAAAGTTAACCACCCTTTATATACATACATATGCAGTTTTTCCCTTGGTAACAAAAAAAGTTTATTTTAGTCGCACGCCTTATCAAATAGAAATACAATGCCAAATTTCTGACATGGATTATTTTTGAACTGAAAAATGTTTTTTTATAAATTTACACAATATACGATCAATATTGGCAATTTAAACAATTTGCAACAAATATTCATATTTTATATGTATAAGTAAAATAAGTGATTCATGCCATGAAGATTTCATTCCATCCCTGAGTTTCTATTGACCAAAAAGGGCTAGTCAAATCTTCAGTTGTTTCTGTTTCCACGCTCCAAGTTGATCAGAAAAGAAACGTAGTCACGACTTTGGTCACAACTTCTGCATTGCCTTCTCCGATCTCGATTAATCTTCACAGAAGGTTCCAAAATGCGCAAAGGAACAGGACTTAATGTCTTTTTCTGGCTTAACTTAATATAAATTTCTCACAAGCTTTCTTACTAAGGCATTTTTCAAGCCAATATCTATGAAATGGCCATGAAGGCAAAGCTGAAAATCATGATGTAACTTGCGCTTGCAAAGTTCGCTTTTTTTACAAACAGTTAAACTGTGCTTAAAAATCTTAAACTTCTGACCACTACCTAAATGTGTTCAAGAATGTCGAAGTTACTTTCAGTATTTGTCAGAGGTACTGTAGGGCTAAAGTTTGTTTGAGACTCTTCTTCGCTGGACCAGGCTTTGATAAGCACTTTAAGATATGTTTCCTTTTCAGAAAAGAATGAAATAAAGGTAATGCTTGTTCTCTTTTAAGGGTCTCGGTGGTCTATAATTTTCAAAAAATGGTTTTTGTTTTTTGATATTTCGAAAGCACCGTCACGCGGCGGCATCAATGGTCGCATTTAAATTGGCAAAACTTTAAACTCAATTATCTCAAAACTACTGTTTTCGGCCTGGTGCTGTCAAAAAAAAAAAAAAAAACTACTATTCAACCGAATCATCTGAAATTTTAGTATGATGTTCACTACATCAATGGCTATCGCTCGTACTATAATGATACTATTTTTTCAATTATTTCAAAACCGCGCCATATTGTCAAAATTTTTTTTATTCTAGTACGGAACATAGCTACAGTCATTCTGATTAATAATTTTTTTTTGTTTTTGTGTTTCAGATAAATAGAAGAGTCAACATGGACAACACTTCAGCGCCATTTATAAAATCGTTAAAACTAAATTTTTTTTTTTTCATTTTTATATGTAAAAGAAGTTTAATAAAAAGCCTAAAAAATTTATTGTAAAAAAAAAATCCTGAAAAAACCCTAAGTTTTCAAGCTCTAGACCACCGGAACACCTTAAGAGAAATATCAACGCCGGTAACCACATCTGAACTAGTCAAGAAACGCGCAATGTAATTACACTTGGTGTTTTAGTCGACGTTAATCTCTCTTATCTTAGCTCCCTGTCTCAGTAGTATCAACGGAATCCAAAAAACGTACGACTTGGCTCCTCCTAAGTAGTCACTTGTAAAGCATTGCAACCCACCAAGCAACACTATGAAAAAAGGTTATCTGATTTCTGATAAAACTCTTCTTTCAGTATCTGAGGGGTTTAGATATCGGTAAAAAATATGTAGCATGTGATCTTTTTTTCGTGTCAGACACTCCAATGAGTTTTGAGTAGCCTTCGAATAACCCCTTAATAGAAATCTAGTTTATTCGTTTTGATAAAAGGGCCCTGTGCTGTAAAACATATTCGCTTACGTAGAATAATACGTTTTAATCCCCTTTAATATACATCGCTCACCTATCCCTCGGAATTCGTGAAAACAGTGTTCGAAACAATGTTCGAGCCTTCTTCTTTAGTAAGCTCAGAACTCGTGCCGATTTCTCTGCTATAGCTTCTACTCACTTAAATCTGGTTCCTTTTACTGCTTAAAGATAGAAATCACATAGCGAAAGATTCGGCGAATATGGCGTATGGTTTAACACTGAGAGTTTTATGTGGAAAAAGATGTCGTGAGAGACAATGCGGAATGAGTTGATCCAGTTTCTTGCTCTACTGTTACACATATCATTTTTCCGGCGCTATATAAAATCAGGCTATGAAGATACTGTAAAAAAAAAAAACAGAAACGAGGGGTACTGTTTTTATGGTGGCTGGCGCTTAGCGCACGCATAATTCTTATATACAGTAACTCCACAGTCTCCTAACTTCATGGCCACACTTCGTATGAGCTCAAATGGAAATTTTGCGCTGAGCACCTTGATTGCTTATGAAACTTCAACTTCTAGAGAAATTCTTACACAATTCGTAAATATTTTGGGTCATTTTACATGCATTTTTGAAAACATTCGTAATAGCGATATTAAGCCGAAGACGAAGATTTATTAAGTAGTTTCGTGGTAAACACAAATATTTCTTAATTTCACTAAAATATTTTCTTAAGCATCGCTATACTAATAACGCAGGAGAAACACGTCAAGACGCTTCAGTCGCGGTTTTGCGTGGCCCTACCACTAGCCAAGCGGATATGGTGAGTAGGACACGACGGAAAACTAGAAGTCAAAGTAATAGTTGCTTGAAAAAATATACAAGCAAGCATACATATGAAATTATTTCTTCCATTAGTTAACCTTTTTCATGCTACATTTACATTTGTTTGGCCACCAGTCGAAAAGTTGAAACCAGAAATGCCCATTAGTGGCTGTCGAAATTGCTTCATTTTCGCAAAACTATTCTAATAAAGGATTCATTTTCAAGTTCAACACGCTCACCATTATTCGGCTCATTCAACATTGGACATTTTTGTTGAAAAGTAATTAGGATTTTGTAAGCTTGTGGACGACAGCGAAATGAAGTGTCAAAAATTTTACTATGCCAATACTACGAAAAGTAATAAGAAATAATGAAAGGAAGCCTGCCAAATATTCCCCATCCACTCTTCTGGGCTTAAAGCAGTAGTCGGTTATCACACAGCCAGCTGAGTTGAATTTAATTTGAAATAATTGTCCAACTTATTCGATAACCCTTTTGACGGCAAGCAAATTTAAATTCTTGTGGCCCAATTATTTCTATATGTTTGGCGCGCGCTTTTTATGGCAATTTTGTGGCTGCCTATCAACATCACCACTACTCACCCACTCAAAGAGTGGCAATTCATTGTGGTGCAATAAAATTTCATTACTTAACTTTAGCAAAATTGAAATTTACATAGTAATAGAGCATAGGACTCGTCCGTAAAGCATAATCAAAGATACGCATGGCAAGGGACTTTCTACCGCCCTTCTGTGCCACCAGTTCTGTCCTTTGTCAACTCTTTCACGCTTGCTCGTCATGCTTGTCAACATTTAACTGTTAATTAAAGAAAAAACATCTTTCTTTGATTACGGGCACAGGGGGGTACAAGTTCTGAATTGCTTGAATGACGAACAGGTTTTGGCGGCGGAATTAAAGTGAATTCTAATGCAATTTAATATCAACTCAATGCGATGCTTGTACTCGTATGCCCTTGAGCGATATATGTCATCCTTTCCTATGACACATATGCAATATTATACTTTTTTGAACACACTTTTTAAGAAATGTTTCAAAGTTTCACCCCTACATAAATAAACCGCTTTTCGGCAATGTAGAAGGGTGATTAGAACAGATAGCCTTACCATCTCAAATCGAACATATTGATCGACAAGAAGCACATCTCGAAATAACCCCATAATCATTTTCTAGCTGAATGTGGATGAAACAATGTGTGTTAAGTACTGATGGCTTATTAAGTCAATTTAAATTTGTAAAAAGTTTGTTTATATCACCTTAACCCAGAAATGATCAATGCAGCGATCAGACGTAATAAAAACCTAAATGAGCTTTTAAGTCATTTTTTTAATTTTTCTTATTTAGTAATGGTTTTTTACGTATGTACTTGTACATATACGTTTGCTGGGACTTAAACTTCTTGTTCAATAACGAAAATTAGTTCTACATTAAACAATTTTTCCTGTTATATTGTATTTTTATTTCGCGAAAGGCTAGTACCAACTTCACAGCCGTGGATTTGGAGTCACGCGAAATGTTGCTAGCACAAGAAGCGTCATATATATGAACAGTGCGCCTGATGCAATTGGCAAATTTTGATAAGAAAAGTGTTTTTGATGCATTGCTTTGCTGGTTGGTTATTTGGTTGGTTGGTTGAAGTGGTTATTCATTCGGAATCCAACTAGCCCTTCCGCACTATTTTGTTGCCATATATTTGCTACTAACTTATTTAGCGGTTATTTACTCGTACTACATGACCATATTCAGTCTGTGTAGTTTAAGAACCTTATAAGCTTGTTGACGTCTATGCGAGGCAGTTGGTTGAGGGTTGACATTCTCTCCTTCCAAAGAACAGGGTCTTCACAGAGGAAATGGAATCTCATTGCATTTTTCTTTTGTTGTGTACAACTATGGCAATGTGTGATGTAAGGGATGGCCATTTGGCTGCTTATTCCCCGATAGGCAAAAAGCCAGTTATGACTGCCGAGAGTCTCTAGGTGTCCCATCGTTTCATCTTTATCAATGTTGACGTTTCTTTGAGGTTGTTGGTTGGCCATAACGTTCTGATAATTTTGCATCTCGTCTGGTCTTTCCATCTACAATCCGCGATTCGGAGGTATATTGAGGAAATTGTATTGTCGACTGCACCCAGTGATGTGAATACCGATTCTGTCAAATCGTTACTCAATGTTCCGATGTCCCGAAACCCAGGTTAAGGTAATGTTATGGTTTTCACTCAAGGTCGTAATGCTATTCCTGCTTTGTTCCACTAGTTGTTGTAGCCGAATCCTGTGCCTGGGTTGCAGCTTGGGTATCCGAAAGAATAGCGATATTGCCCTTAAAAGGGGGATCTGCGATTAGTAAACTACAAGCTTTCCCAATTGCAAGTAGTTCCGGCTGAAAGACACTGCAAGCATTAGGGAGACGCACAGACTTTTTTTCAATTTTAAGTCTGTGAGAATATATGCCACCCCCAATACCACAATCTATTTTAGAGCCATCTGTTTAGACTGTAGTGTCGAAGTTGTTTAGTGAGAATCTCTTATTCCATTCCTCCTTAGACAGAAAGAGAGTGGCACAATTCCTTTTCAGTATTACCGTCGGAACGATGTAGTCAATCCTCTCCGAGGTTAACTGAGTTTGTTATAACAATAGACTCGCATGACTATACGTTTTTTCTTTCCAGCGACCCGCTTCATTTAACCTAAACGCACTTATGGTTCCCGTCTTCTTAATATGTAGGTCTATTGGAATAACGTGTGTCAGTGCGTTGAGAGCCTCCCTAGGACATATTCTGATTGCACTGACTTTTATTGTACAGGCCGACCTTTGCATTCTGCCGAGTAATTTGGTGTTGCAATCTCTCCCCAGAGCTTTCCACCAAACTACCGATCCATACGATAAAATTTGACGTATAACCGCCTTATACAACCATAATTTATACTTAGGTTGAAGACCCCATCTTCTTCCAATCATACGTTTACAGGCATATAAAATCACTTCTGCTTTTCCAGCTAAGTTTGGAGTCCAGGATTACCCTTAAGTACTTTGTACTGGGTGAGGGTGAGAGAGTTTGGCCATTTATATTTGGTAGGATAAAATTTTTAACATTGTATGTGCTATTTCGAAAACCCTTTGGCCCAATAACGATACATGATGGACTCAGAAAGTTCTTTGAACTCCTCGCCATTCAATTTCCAAACTCGTAGCTGTGTTTACCGGTCACTGGACGATCGGCACACACGCGGAAAAGCTAGTGTTACCATTTAACACCCATTGCAGAAGCTGTGGGACCTTTCAGAGAAGGAGACTGTACAGCAATCTCTCTGTAAATGTCCGGGTTTCGCAGCTAGAAGACTAAGGTCACTCAGGTCACTCAGATCACTAAGGGAGCTCCTTTCATCGACAGCCTGGGGCAGCTCTGGTCGGCTGTAGATATCTGCCTGTTGGAGGTCTCATAATGATATCAAAACGGGGTTTTAGTGCTACTTGAGGAGTACCAGGTGCACTTCAACCATTTCACCAACCTCACCTACCTATCTGGCGGTAAAAAGCATAAGTTCTGTTTTACGCAGGTTTAAACTTAGGCCACAGCCTGTAGCCCAAGAGTTAAGCCATTAACACCAAAATTGTGTGTATTTCTTTTTTCTCTTCAATCTCTCCTTGTTCAAATAATTTAATAAATTTAAGATATCGAGTTCTAAGTTTATGTACTTTAGTATCCCCTATATTATATTATAATTAGTATCCAACACTGAAATACTTATAAGATAAATAAATAAATGAAAAATAATCTGTGTGAGTTTTTGAGAAGACTTCGCTCGAAAAAACTCTAAGGAGACCAATCAAAACGTCATAAATTATTACTTCTCACCATCGATTCGCTCTGTGTGACCACAATATGTTTACTGCATTTGTGGTCGGCCAATTAAGATCACCAAATCAGGATTGGTCGACAAAATCCACACTACGATATTGAGCGGACGGCGAGTGAAGGTGCCCGAACTTGAAGAGGTTGTACCCTGTATGCATGTCGTCCAACACGATTATAATAAAGTTCTTTGGCATGTCCTTGAAAAGAATAGAATAACAATCGACACATTTTATGCCGAACTGTTAGATCGAGTCACTTTAAATGAAGAATACTCTACTTACGACAAAACTGTATGGATCGAAACTAACGAGGTGATACTCAGTTTGAAAAAAATCATCGAAGGAAGCTATTCAGCATTCAATTCATTCCTCGATTAGGCAGAACACAATAAAAATTTGGGATGTTCCAGAAGCTTTGAGTCGGAGTAATATTGCACAAGAGCCCTGCTTAATCATATAAGTAGGCACGGATAGTAAGAACTTGGCAGTTGCAACAATCAAGATTTTCATTAGGTACGTGCAAGAATCTCTCAAATACAGGCAGGACAAATGGAGGCAGGGCGAAAGTTCTTACTCAATTTAAGCAGCACTTCCTTCACGCTTTCAATTAGCCACAGTTGCTGTTGCGCTAATTCATCTCTATGTCAGTGCCATGAGTCATCATCGTCTTTGATTACTTTTCAAGGAGGCGGAGGATGACTACGCAAAGTTATTGTCAGAGTCCAAGAGCAAAACAGGATGATACGCAGGAAAAAAACCAAAGTTTAATTATTTCAAATGAAAACTAAAGCAAAAAACAACCGAGAGTTTGACTATTTAACATTTGAATTAATTGCGTCGGCAAAAGCGGTAGAAGAATTCTAATCGAGGAAGGGCACGATGGGTGTAAGGTTCGGTAAAAATTTCGCCGCCACATTCAATGCCGTTAATGTTTCGACTTTGCGTTTAATTTTTAACTCCTCATAAATCTTGGCGGCAACTTCGTGCATGGATGCCACGAAAATTTATGCAGACGCTCGATATGCTACGAGAGCGAAAGAATAGAGGTGTGGTGGTGACTGGGCAAGCAGGAAAGTGGGCGGAGTGCAGGTAGTGTCCGAAAATGAAAGCAACAGCGCGATAGCGTCCAGTCATTGGGGCGCAATTACGCGCATCTATTTTATTTGGCAAATGGAATTTTTATGTTTGTGTGCACACAAACAAACTCTTGTAACTCTAATACACACAAAATTTAGTAGAAAGTGAGCAATTCACAATTGATTGTGGTGCAGAGAGCAGCAGTATGCTTGCTGGTGGTAGTAATTGTGCGGCGAGTCCTGCTCAATTAAATGCGCCTCCACTTCTACGCGTAGCGCGTATGGATTACTGATGCTCATACAATGTTGTTTGCTTGCTTGCCGCCGCGTTTTCCGGCGGTTATTTTAAGCTCCATATGTTTTTCTTCTTCCTCTGCTTTTTCTTATTCTGCTTGTGGTTCATCTTCCTTTTCTGTTTGCAGGTCCACGGGCACGTAAACCTAAAAAGTTGTCCGGTGAGAAGGGCAACAGCAGCGGCGGATCGAATGGCAGCGGAAGCGGTGGAAGTGGTGCTGCCACAGCCGAGGATAAACGACCGCGTACGGCGTTCAGTGGCTCCCAATTGGCGCGCTTAAAGGTGAGTTATAGCTGCGCAATGAAATTTAATTTCGAACCAGGAAGATAAAATAAATTTAAAAAAAAAAGAAAACATTTGTCACAAATAGCTTAAGCGGCATGGCAAGGACTAAATAATCTTCCTAATAAATCTGAAAACCATTACCTTTTAAAAACTAAAACAATTTTGAATTTCGCAACTTACTCGTATCTGATTCCGAAAAATATTTAGTTATGTTGATAGAAGTGTCTGTTCCTAAACTCATTAAACACTTATGTCAAAAATGGGGTTGCATTGAGCGATCCAAGTATTTTAGACATTGTCGCAAATTTTTCTAAAAATTGGTTTACTTGTAGGTTTGAGTATAAGAGGAAGTAAACCGGGAAAATTTGGAAAAAAATGTATAATTTGCAAATTTAGGAAAATTTGAGATAAGGTTTTTAAAGTGAACTATTATTCGCTTCTTTTAACATTAAAATTTTTTCGTTTTAGTTCCTCAGGTTCTTTTTAATTATTTTCCTTTTTTCTTAAACGTTTCTTGGAAAAATTTATTTCGATAATAGAATTTATAAGTAACTATGAAACTTTCTCGAGATATTATCAGGGTCTCAGCTATGTATTAATGAAAAAAAAAATGCCAAAAAGAAGTTTATCAGAAAATTAACATTTTTTTCAACAAAAATATTTTTAGAAAGTATATTTTATCTTGAAAATTTGAATTAAGTAATTTTAATTCGTAGAAACAACCAAATCTTCAGGGTGTCCGCTGGCAGAATTAGGTTTTAAGTTTAAAGTTTCTGCCTAACCGCTGAGAATATGATCAAAGAGGTGACCGCGTTAGGTTTGTTATTCGTACGGGTTATTTAGTCTCGACGTCAAAGTTTACGTAATGGCCCATGTGCAGATTTGATTCGTTCATGGGCTCGAAGTTTCCGGGCAACAACAATTTTCCGTCCGGAGCCCAGCCTTACATCGAGAACAAATGTATATATTGAACTTTTCGCTACAAGTTGGTCCGACAGTCCCGGTCAGTCTGTGTGCGAGAGAGCGGCTGCCCTAGTACTTACAAAGACTATTTTGCATTCACCACTAAAAATTGAAATTGCACAAGTGCTTACGCTTAAGACTCCACTTCTGCGTGACAATGTTGAAGCGATGTTGTACGGTAAACAATAGCTTTTGGAGTGATTAAGCTCATTTTCATTTAAATGAAGGGTAAGGGTCACCTAAAAGGCAGAACCTATTATTAAAACATAAACAGCGACTTCACAGTCCCAAAGCTTGGTGAGCATTGTCAAGTACTGGAATAATTATACTATATTTTTTTGAAAATCGTTGAGGGCAGGCTATTTCTGTGGACGTTGTCTTTTATTGACTACATGCTGAACAATTATTTTCCTTTTCCTTCCTTCGGTTCACATACCAGACCAACTATGACTATACTGCATGATTTCTTCCCTAACGAGCAGATAAGCCATTTTGGTGACATATCTGCCACCCAGGTCGCCTGATCTTATCTCTGTGGACTTTTATCTGTGGGGGTACCTTAAAAGTCAAGTCTATGAAACAAACCTAGCGACCATCGCAGCACTAAAGGAAAATATTGTTAGCGAAGCTAGTGAGATGCCAACATCACTTCTCTAGCGAGTGGCACGTAGTACATAGGTCAGATTCCAAGAATATAGCCAACGTGGTGACCGACATTAAAGTAACTAATTTCTAAATAATAAAATCGGAATTTGTCTTCTGTGTAGTAATTATTGAAATAAACTTTTATGATTAGTAGTTATTTTTTAAATGTAGCTTTTAATTCCTATTTCTGCCACCGGATACTTGCATTCCACTTTAAAAAATTTAATACCAAAATTTTCAACATTGAATAAATCTCAAAATTATTAATTTTTTTTTTCAATTATTTCAGTTGATTTCTTATTAAAATGCTTAAAAAGCTTACCAACCAACCAATTGTCAAATAGATTTAAGACAATATCCAAAATATGTGGATCACTTGACATGGAATCGCTCCATTGTGATATCTGATTTAGGTTTAGTTTCTTTGAACTCTTTTGAACTTTCCAGTGCTCATACCTTTTACACTACTGTTCCCAGATCATTTGTTTATGCCTGCTTTTAGGTAGCCGTACAGTTGCAGAATCTCTTCATCATTCCTTTAGTTTCTGAAGCATCGTCGAAAAGCCACAACCCATTTTATATGAGAGCGGGACTGGTTCTATGTGAAAATGAGGGCATTATGCAAACATAAAAGTCGCTTTAGTAGGAATAACATAAACCGTTTCATTAAGGTTTGAAGATTGCTCATGGGTTACCCACGAGTTACAATTGACTGCGTTCACATTTACACAACATAAGTAAATTGACTGAGAAATAAAACGTACTATACCTTTAGGACGAAAAGATGTCTGAATAAATTGTATGTGAATGCCCGTCCTTGGCTAGATATGAATTAATAATTTTTAAGATACTTTTAGCTGATCCTAAGCCCTCATTAGGGAGTCAGAAGATGACATGGGCATGGGAGTCAGGGACATGATAGCGGAAAAATGTAAAAATGACTTTCGATTCCTGTAATGATCATTACCATATCTTGCCTTAACTTTCCTCTTAGTCAGTGTCCTAATATGACATTGAAGAGAGTAGACAAATAGCCTTGTTTTAGAAAGAACTCGCAAACTTGCACTGCACCCGCCTTTAACCACCTCCAATGCAGTTTATGCTATTTTAGCTTTTCGAACTGACGTCGTAGCACAGCGAACTGTTCTGCTCTACAGAAAGCTAAACATGCTTACAAATTGGCTTCAAGCTAATTGCGATCTAGCTTAAACTCCACTTAAACAAACGCATCGTGGTACTCATCAGCAGCAGTGGCTCGAAGATATTTCAAAGTTCTATATATTTGAAGGTCCCTATGCAGAACTCGTCAAGCTAATGGATAGGTGGACTCTATTCACTTTTCCTATGGTATTACGTAGGGATGCATTGAAGCACTTGTAGTCTGGTTCGCTTACAAGATTAATAGAGATAATGGTGGTAGAGTTATTAAACTTTCAAGTAAATACTTAGAGTCAAGTTTCCTTTCTAGTTTGGGAGAAATACTGGAGGTAGTTTCATGAGGTATCTTCTCAATTTCATCTGAAAGAGTAAATAGCGCCAGTGATTTATGGGCAACTTTGGTTAGAACGATTACCTCCTTAGCACTCACAGAGAGTAATCACAATGAACAATAATACGTTCTTTGAAAATATGAGATTTCTCATACACTTCAATCCTCTACATAATGTAAACTGAACCCATGCCAAAAGCCTTGATTAGTTTGTCCAATTTTGCTTATTTTTATTTATAAAAATCGGTGGGATGGTGTATTTACTTGTCACTCAAGTTTTTTTTTAATGTCTTTCTATTTTTTACTAACTTTTTTCTCTTCCCTATTCTTTCTTTCATTCCCTCCACCCTGCAGCACGAGTTCACCGAGAATCGTTACCTGACCGAAAAGCGACGCCAGCAGCTCAGCTCCGAATTGGGTCTGAATGAAGCGCAGATCAAAATCTGGTTTCAAAATAAACGTGCCAAACTGAAAAAGTCTAGTGGCACGAAAAATCCTTTGGCTCTGCAATTAATGGCGCAAGGACTCTACAATCACTCGACGATTCCACTGACGCGCGAAGAAGAAGAGCTGCAAGAGTTGCAGGAGCGTGAAAACGCAGCAGCGGCAGAGGTAAGAAGTGGTGGTACAACATCAACAACAACTACAACTGTGTCTACGTAGATGCAAGATCGGCTGCGGTAAATGAAATCCTTTTCAAGTGAACGAAATTCAACAGCAACGAAGAAATTGTTACTAACTACTTAAGTAATTTAGTAAGAATATTAACGAAATGTATGTATACGTGTATAAATTATAATGTACAAAAAGCCTAGACATTTTAATAAGAGAAGTATGAAAAATGGTGGAGTGATGAACGTTGTGTGGGCAGCTCGCTTTGGTTGGCATTTAATATCTCGAAAATTTTTTGATTTAATTAAATTGAAAGTAAATTATGAGTACATTTAAAGAGATTCTAACGAGGAAGTTTTGATAGAGAAATTTAACGTGTTTCACTAATACTTCGTTGGTCACATGGGTGCATAGAACCGTTTGCAAAAAAGTGGCAATCATGGAAGACAAATTCAAACTGCCTGAAGGTCAGTCGTATGCAAGAAATCTGAGTGCATTGCTGAGTCATCCAATATGAAAGAGTGAATGAAAACGTTTTTGTTTTTCTGCCTGTGAGCGATTCCATATCGAGTGATTCCAATGTTTTGGGCATTATCGTAAATGTTTCCGAAAATTCGATTATTTGGCGGCTTGAGTTTAATAGGAATTAAACTGCAAATTTTGTTTAAAAAACTGAATAATTTTGGAGACTTCAAAATTTTTGTAATTTTCTTTTTTTAAATTTTATAATAAAATATGCTTTGAAACAATTTTTTTGTTTTGGCAATAATTTTTAGTTTTTGAACAAAATTTCTGGGAATATTTTTTGTATTTTTTTTTTAAACAAAAGTTTTTTTATCACAGTTTTTCATTATCAATCCCTGAAATTTTCATAGTGACATTCCCATAACTTTTCTCATAACGTAGGTATTCAAATACGTACAGCGAACCAGTGAAAAATAAAAAGTTGAATGATTTTTTAATAACAAAGTGAATTTACTCTAAATAAAAAAAAATTTTAAAATGTTGAGCCAAAATAAAGCAATTAATATAAATATCTTTTATAGCTTAAAATTAAAATTTGTTTTCCTACCTTCTTAATTGACGTGACTTTTTCGGTTTTATTATAATTAGCAGCTAATTTAAACTTTTAAAAATGATAAAATTTGGTTTCGCGTTTGCAAATAAAAAAAAAAATTTGTTAATTACTTCCATGCATTATTAAACGTGCGATGCATTAAATTTTCGTGTGCCAGTATCTCCCCTCTAAATATTCCCAAAGTCGTATTTCTATCAACTCTGGGATTAATTTTTGAAACCACTGCCTTGCAAATATCAGTTAAAGCTAAATATATACCTTTATTTCACACACTTCTAATTTTATTAAGAATTTCATTTTCTTTATATTTATTTATTTGGACACATAATTTAATCATATCTGAAAGAAAAACTCTTAATACACAGTACTTTACACTGAAAAAATTCATAGGAATTATAAAAAGTAAAAAAAAAATGCAAATTACCCTAATAAATTCGCAACCTACTGTAAAAAGCGGGAAGCGCCAAATTTTAGTTTTCATTAAAACTTCTTCCGCACCAAAAAATACTTAAGAGACGCGGCAAAGCATGCTGGCTAAAGGTATTCAATATCCTTCCAAAAACATTTGTCTTGAAAAATTAACATCTGTCAATGAACTGGCATATTTGAGCAAAGTTGTAATTCTACAAAAATTATAGCTCTATTTACCTTCTTAACAAATTGTTAAGAGCCTGCAGAGTCTTTTCCAAGGCACTAAAAAATGCAATAACCGGCACAGGAAGCATCTTTCCATTCGCAACGTTAAATGCCTACGAAGGAAAGAATAAAAGTGTTGCATATCTTAAGGGAACTGGATAACGTAAAAAGTACATATGTATTTGCTTATTTCGCTTCTGTAATTTTTTACGCTCTTTTCATGCAGATTTTATCTGAGAAGGCATTTAGTGCAATTTTCTAACGAATAATTTCCCATAATATTTTAAGTCTCTAATGACCTTGCAAAAGCTTTATTTTTGAAGCATCTCCTAACATGGGCCAAGGCGATCACACTTTTAGGCAGGTAATAGGATAAGGTATTCAAAAAAAATCATGAAATTCAATCATTCTCATAAAATTTTACTTCATCCGTTTAAACTAAGTGTTTGTCGCGGAGAAGTATTTTAACCACTGATTCAACTTTTTTGAAAAAACGCTCGGGTATATACTTTGAAAATTAATTTGGCTTTAAGGAAATTGAGGCAAAAAGCATTGATGGTTTTAATATAAAGCTCTAGTACTTTTATCCTAAATTAGTTGCATTCCGCTCACAGACAATGACTTTAAAATTATGTTTTTTATTTTTTTATTTAGAAATGAATTCGAAATGTATGACCAAATTATACTTACTACAGTTAACGAAATCAATACTTTGCCGATGATTAATATGATTTGATGCTTTAAGCCCGCACAGCGATCAATGGCCAAAAAACACTTCTATAGCAAGCAATATTGATCATAACTAAATTTACGAAACACTTTGTAAAAAATTAAACTAAATTTAATTAAATTCAAATTATATTGATTATTTATTTATTAAACTTACTCAAGCAACAAGTAATAATTAATTAAAAAATAAATATTATAATTTTAAATAGGTGCGCGACTTTGCTACCGCCGTTTTTCGATAGAAGGCTGCAATAGTAAGTGCAGTAGACAGATCTAAATTATTTATCAGTAAGCTCGGTTATCTGTGAACAACACCGCACTAGTGACTTTGTGTTTCTTCAGAAATTTATTCTCGGTCAAAGATGAAAATTTTTACAGAAAATTTGCGGGAAGTTTTAATTTTTTGCTTCTATTCGAAGAAAATTGCGACCGAGTCTTAACGAATACCCTTAAATGCTTACGGGAAAATTATATTTAGCAGAGGCCCGTAAAGAACATTCGAATCATCAAGAGCGGTGATTTTGATGCCAAAGACCGGCAGAGTGATAAAAGATAGAAATAATCGGAATTGCTTGATGAAAACACATGTCAAACGCAAAATTGGGTGTGACTCTACAATCTATCTCGAAATGTTTTAAGGTTATGAGAATGATGAAAAGGCCACAAAGTACGAGTAATCCTCCACCTTGACCACGCTCGACCAATGCCGCAAAAGGGTGAAGACATAATTAGAAGCACCGAATCGGGTGATCTTTTCTCACCCGCCGTACTCTGCAGTTGCCATTCTCTCCGACTATAGTTTATTTCCAACGGCATATTCTCTGGCTGATTGGCATTTTCACTCTCATGAAGAAGCCATAAAATGGATGGGCTCAAAATACGAGGAGTTATTCCGGTGCGAAATTCATGCGCTACCCGAAGGACGAAAAAAAGTAGTAAAAAAAGACGGGCAGTATTTCGAAACAGCAACATGTAATCATTTTTTTACTATAACGTCTTCAATTTTGAATTTATGAATGTGGCGGAATCAAAGTTGTACACCTCATAATAGTGATAATAGAAATGCTAATAATAATATTGATAGGGACAATGATACAAATAATAACAGTAACATGCTCCACAATTAAAAAATCATGAAAATGGAGTGCAAGAAGGAGAAAAAACTAAGACATAAACTATAAAACTGAGGTGGGAGTAAATACGAGTAAGACCCCCTTACAATAATAAATTATTGCTATTTAGATATTAAAACAAATCTAGTCGTAGCTGATATGAATGATAATAGTTTAAAAATAATTACAAATACAAAAACTACATATGTACTATAAATATTAATTATTAATAAATTCAAATAATCTGCTTGTAAATATAAAACATAATTTCTAAAATATAAATATTGTACTGTAAATTTTTGTTTAATAATATTAAAAGTTTGTTGAGTTGCTAAAACAACTATTCAACATTTATTTATGCTAAAAAATTTAGTTTTATTGTTGCTTTTCAACATGCAGATGCAGGGTGTCTAGTGAAAATGCATAAGAAATGGTAAGTAAAGAAGTTAAGTAAGAAAGAAAAAAATATAAGGCGTCTTCTTTTCGCCAAGCGTTAGCAAGTGGCGAATAGATGAAGAAACTGATATAAATGAATATGTATTGGGAATGCATGAATAGAGCTTCTTTTACATGTCCTTGTATGGTAGTGAGTTATACCAGTTTTATGAGGTATAACCATACTCGCTAGCGGCGAATCTTGTGCGATAACTTTGTTGTTGCTTCCACATGCAAATTTTTCGTCAAGCGAGCAAAGAAGTGGCGAATCGTAGGCGTCTAATATGCGGTCAGAATGGTCTAATGACTTCGAATAATAAGAAGGGATATTTTTTTTTTTTTTTTTTGCATGCATGAATGAAAAATAATGTAGTGCTGCCAAAGCATAAGCAACGTTGGATTCAAGGGAAATGTTCCCTTTTATTCTATTACTCTCCCGGTGATTGGTGAATCGAAAGCAACTATTATTACAGAAAGTTGACCAAACAACGTAACGTTAAGCTGTAGTATTAGCAGGCCACCACTGCTTCAATGTATGTAAGTCTACGTGAACCCATGGCTGTAAAAATGGGATTTTGAGGCTCATTGGACATAGCGTTAGTATGCCTTATATTATTTTATTTTTCTGGTCGACTTCCATGGCCAAGCCAACCCACGATGAACAGAATTCAGAGGTGTGGCCAACATCAGACCATTAACTGACTCTCAGCGATGTTGAAGAAATTTGCTGATTGGTTGTGAGATTGTGTTTGTGGTATACGAGAGAAATAAGCACAATCTATACCCATTCGTTGCCGTCTGAACACCGACTGATTGGACGAGTGTGTGAAGTCGTCTGAAAAGAGCGGGGTGGCGACCGGATACCCGGTTACGTGGCAGCCGAAGTTACTTTCACAATTGTGCTTCGCTTGGTCAAACCTGGTAATCTATCATCCTTGAAGCTTACCTGCTATAGGCCAACTTGCATTTCGTCAAAAAAGTAGCAGCAATTGGTGATGAAGAATATTGGGAAAATTAAAAAAAGTAGTAGTAGCCGGTAAATAAGTGATATTATTTGGGTATTTTACAGCGCAAATTCGTCAAAAAGGGCCAAATATGTGAAAAAAAGCTTCTGTATTTATTTGTATATGCAAATTGAATTTAAATATACAATAGTAATCTTGTTTTTCGGTTTTCAGGGGTGTTATGTACATTTATTTGTTTTACGACCTCAAGATTATATATATATATATGTATATAATTGGCGCGTACACCCCTTCTGGGTGTTTGTCCGAGCTCCTCCTCCTATTTGTGGTGTGCGTCTTGATGTTATTCCACAAATGGAGAGACCTACAGTTTCAAGCCGACTCCGAACGGCCGATATTTTTATGAGGAGCTTTTTCATGGCAGAAATACACTCGTAGGTTTGCCATTGCCTGCCGAGGGGCGACCGCTATTAGAAAAATGTTTTTTCTTAATTTTGGTGTTTCACCGAGATTCGAACCAACGTTCTCTCTGTGAATTCCGAATGGTAGTCACGCACCAAGCCATTCGGCTACGGCGGCCGCTAGCTCTAGATTAGTTAAATATTAATAAGCAATAGTTTCAAAATAAAAAAACCAGATTTAATGGCATATACTCGTAGAACTAAAAAAAGTATAGATATCATTTTCAAAAACTGTCGAGTGCTTTGTACTGTATTTTTAAAGGTTTTTCAATAATTGGCACCGATCACCCTACGCTTGGTTTAAACGATTCAATTTTGTGCTAATCAGTTTACATTTATTTAAACTATTTTCTCTTAGTTTTTTAATGTATTATTAATTAATTTTGAGCACTCCACGCGTTTTGAAAATGATGTGGCTCAAACGCTTAATCGTACATACTCACTATTTGGAATTGTAAATTAGTAAGAAAAAAAGCATATTCTGCATTTATTTAGAGTCTACTCCATGTATTCACATAAATAAGTTATACTTACATTCATCATTTTTATACTGGGAAATAAAAATAAAAAACCTGGAATTCATGTCAAATGAATAATAGTTAGTACAAAATATCCTTAGTACAAAATATCCTTAAACATAATTCTTCATTTAAACGACTTGACAAGAATTCCAACAAATTTCTACAAAATTCTTGCGAAATATTTTCACATTCGATTTGCAGAGAATCTTTCAGTTCTTTTGTTTTGAGAAAAATTTTATATTTTTTTGTTTTCTGGCAGTCGTTTGTAGCAGTTTAAGGTAGTAGTGGGTAACACACATCTCGCCAACCGTGGAGGTGTGCTTCAGGTCGTTGCTCTGATACAAAGCAAAATTGTGCAATATGGATGTTCGGATATTGAAATTTATCCATTTTCCTTCTACGAAATAAATATTTCCGACACCTGCGCTTGAAAGATACTCCCACAGCATCGTAGTACCACCTTCATGATTCACAGTAATCTTTGCATTGAAATTGGGCTTTCTCCAGACATATCACCTTCCATCCGACCCATTAAGTTATGACTACTTTCATTAGTGTATATTAGCTTAAAATAATAGGTTAGGTACTAAAAGTAGCGATTTATTTATATTTTACCATTTTCCAGAAGTCTATATGTTTTCCTATGTGTTTATCGCTTCAAAACTTGTAGAAAACTAAAAACATAAAGACTTTTTATGAAATTTGATACGTATAATGACCGCGCGCTTGAATTAAAAAGGAAATGAAAAACACGCTTTTTACCAAATAAAATGAATTTACCGTTACGAAAATATGTACTGTACCATATACGTTTTATTCTTTAGATGAAAGAAGCAAAACAAGGTAAAAATAACTTCACATACTTATAAGTATATATTTATATGTAAAGAGTGATCAGATTGGAGGTACTTTTTCCAATACGGTTTTTTTGACAGATCACGCATGACTACTGTGAAACTAAATACAATTTTTTTTTCAGTATTCATTAACATTTCATAATGGAAAGAGCGCTTAAAAATCGTAAAATTATATTACGAAAATCGACGCTTTGTGAAAAGTGTTTATCGCGCACTCAGGCCAACTTATGGCGTACATAACCGTTCAGCGGTGAAACCAATTTTTGGCTTAATGACCACTTCAATAAGCAAAATCGCTGTACATGAGCTTAAAAGCAACTCAAAGCAATTCAAGAACAGCCGTTACATCCATTGAAAACAACCGTTTGGTGTGGCCTATGGGCTGGAGGAATTATCAGCCCATATTTCTTCAAATACGATGCTGGCACTAACTGGTAACAGTGAATGCCGAACGCTATCAGACCATGATAAACGAGTTTTTGATATCGGAAATTGAGGTCTGTGATCTATATAACATGTGGTTCCAACAAGACTCCGCCACTTCCGATACAGCCCGTGAAAGAATGGATTTACTACCTCATTGGGGGTACGTAAAGTCTAAAAGGTTTGTGATACAGATCGACGTCCTCCAGCGAGTAATTTTAAATAGGTGTTTAAGGATGGCCGAACTGCGCCGTAAGTTGCGACTAACATTTGAAAAGGATTATCTTTAAAAAATAAATGCCATAAATGGTGTTACACAAAAATAATAAATTAAATAATTTAAAATCCAATATCTCTAAACTGATCACCCTTTATATTTGGAGTCATCGTACTTCTATATCTCCCCATCTTCCCGATTAAGCAATAATTTTATACTTAGCATGCGAAATGCTGCGGTCAATATGAAAATTTTTAAATCTTCCCGCGCAAATATTTTAGCATTGAATTTACTAATTTTACAGAAGCAATATTCTCAGCGGAACGTCCAGGTTTTAGCCTGTGAGTCCGTTTTCTACTTTCTGCAGAACCAGTTTCTCGAAATTTTTTCACTAAATTTTGAATTGTCAACTCATTCGAACGATTATTTCCTCAAAAACAAATTACGATTTTTGAGATATGTTGTTCTTAAAGATCATTTTCATAATAAGTTTCAATAAGTTTAGCGCATTGTACGTCTGTCTACTTGACAAATGTCAAAGATGATATAAAAAAGGTACAGTCTAGAAATTATATATTCACTACTGGCATCTAGGCGTCACCTTTGAAAGACCCTTTATGTACAATTGACATTTATTCCATTTGTTGGGTATTTGGTCGAGTTCTTGCTCCTATTTGTACGGTGGGCCTTGATGTTTTGCAACAAATGGCAGGATCTACAGTTTTATGCTGATGGTCTTTTAAGAGGAGCTTTTTCAATACAGAAATTCGGAAAATTAGATAGGTTAGGTTAAGTTAGCCTGGTTGGCAATAAGCCACGCATAGACCTTTTGGTCCCTAGTGATACCAGATGGAGACCGACCTCTATGAATACCGAAAGTAGTCATGATGTACGATGTCAGCGCTTTTGGTGAATTTAAGCAGCGCTGGGAGATCCGCTTTTGAGACGTCCTCCAGACCGTTAAACAATGGTTTTTCACAATGCCGGACAGACGCACAGAATGTGTTCTAAATTTGTTTCCTCAACATCCTCTCTGCATTTCCTGCATTTGTCCGTGTTAGCAATCGCTATCTTGTACCTAATGATAGTTCTGCAGTCCTTTCGCGAGAGTGTTAGTACGAATTGAGTTAGTTTTTTGTCGTTAGTTCTATACATAACTTTTGTTGTTTTGCATATGGTCAGATTAGTCCACCTAACTTCCACTTGCTTTTTCGTTTAGTCGTCCATTTCGTTGTATATTGTATTTAGCGGTTTTGGTGTGTCGTTCTCTTTTTCAAATGGTAGTCTAACATCACTTTTTGCTATCTCATCTACTATTTCGTTCCCCATAATGCCTTTGTGAACAGGTACCCAGTAGATATGCAGCCTTCTGTTTGCGGCTAGCCTTTCTATGGCCTCCCTGCTCCGTCGAACATTTTTGGACTAAATACAATTGCTTTTATTGCTGCTTGACTGTCCACGTGATAGGTTAACTTTGAGAAAATATTATATTAACAAAGTCAGAGCTGATTTTAGTTGCAATAAAATTGTTTTAAGTAGTTTTACTGACCATTTAATATTTTTATATTTGTTTGTATGCCATGTAATTCCAAATACGTACTGCAAGTAACCGTAATACAAAAAGAATTAAAAATATATATTTTAATTCAAATAAACAAGCCAAACAACACAAAAATGTAAGCCAAAAACAAACATTTTCTGGCAAAAACGATTTATTGAGAAGCTTTAAAATCATAAGGCAGCACTCTGTAGGTAGGCGTTTCACATCCCAGTGTACATATATATGTATTAAAATATTGTATTACTTTTTTTCTCAATTATACAGGTCGGAATTGCCAAATCTTCTTTTTAATTCAAATTTATTAATCCAATAAATTCCACTAAATATAAAAAAAATGCATGCAAATTTGGAAGTTGGTAAAAGTAAACTGAAAGCGACCATCAAATCAACACAAATGAATACAAATTAATATAATAAATAAAAATAATACTTTGGCAAATAAAACTGATTATTTATTGCTTAAAACGAAACAGTGTTTTTTTCAATAATCTTGCACTGAGCTGGGAAATATAAATTCTTTGTGTATTTGTGTAGGCACACGCACGTTGGGTGGCAGCGATTATCGCAGTTGCTTGATTCTACAAGACAACGTAACGGTTATGCTTTATTGCTGCTGCTGAGAAGAGCATGAAAGAGGAGAGAAAAAAGTCGGAACTAAATTTTTAAATACAAAATTCTAAACTATGAAAGAAAAATTATTCCATTTAATCAAAACTTATTTAATTTTTAATTTCGTTCCATGTCGTCTTTGAGCATCTTAAGAAACTACTTTATTAAGCATTTCGATTGGAAAAAGGAATATCTTTTCCTTAAAAGGTGAGGCTTCGTTTTTATTGTATTAAAATTTGTTCCTTTCAAACCAAGGTTAACATTTTAATAAAAAAGAACCAGTGGTCATATATAATTTAAGCAGCGCCAAAGAAATAATTATTATTATTCTCACTGGTTCTACAGCTTTTTCTACGAAATTATTTTCCAACTGCTGTTGCCTACTGTGTTTCTTTTTCTTGCTTGGGCGATAACCGCTTTCGTGATTTTACCTACTGTGTTTGCTTCTAATAAAAACTTTAAAATATTCACAAACGTAATAAAACTCGGCCTTTCTTAATCCTCGTGAAAAAGTCTAGACACACACCAAAAAAAACCTAAATCTCGAGCGAAAAATAGCGTGAAATTAAACTTCAAAATTTTTTATTCTTCCCCATATAAGACGAAAAATACTAAAAGAGACATACATTTTCTTGGCGACTTTAACGTCAAATTGGTCGATGATGGAGTTTTTGATGCAGCCGTCTAAAATCCTCTCTTGAGCAATGAGACATCAGCTATCTGAGGTTGTACAATATCGCTGAGACATCGAAGTATGG
Source organism: Anastrepha fraterculus (assembly GCA_037575425.1). NCBI lineage: Eukaryota > Metazoa > Arthropoda > Insecta > Diptera > Tephritidae > Anastrepha > Anastrepha fraterculus. Next base: position 88,908 of record JAYXIM010037042.1, on the reverse strand, counting down.
GGCCCTTTAATGATATTTTCCCAAAAACAAAAACTCTCTTCGCATATCGGAATTGAGTAATTTATATAATTTAAGGCAATTGGCGGTCTTAAATGTGTGCAGCCAGTAAAGCTACTTACATCTATTCTATGTATTAGGCGTCCAATAAGATATATAAATGGGAATTGTAAAACATGCGTAAAGTAGGCATAAAAAAAAACAGTAGGTTTTCTAACAGGTAACTACTACTTAAACTACCATCACTCAAAAATTCACATTGGGAATAAGACAGAGTGTCGTTTCTGTCTGGAGGGGGACGACACCTTAGAGCATATCTTGTTCAACTGGATTGCCTTGACAAGGCTAGACTGCAAGCCTTTCATCGAGATCAAATGGATCCGAATGAAATCAAGAACGCTCCTATTGCAGATATTATACAATTTGTCCACAAGGCGGAAAATTCACTGAAAGAATTTGATTTTGAACCAATTCCCAGCCTGCGACAGGGAACATCTAGGTTAAATAGAACCTGATGTAATACATTTGATGAATAGCACAGTTGGAACTGGTATAAACTACTTATAAAACATACAGTAGAACACGAAAGATCTTTTAGGACGAACTGTCGGCCCTAGCTCACGCTACAAAAGCCAAATTCTTATTATTAAAGGCATTCGATGCTTCCTCTTCGCAAAAAAGAAAAAGAAAAACAAAAGATTACGGAGCTAAACAAAATGTGTTTTCTTGTTGGTATCAATAGATTTGCTATATGGTAAAAAGAGGTATCACCTACATTATTTTTTACTTTTTTATTTAATATCGACCTGTGTCGCCAGCACTTTGAAAATTACTATTGAACTTACATAGGGAAAAAATGCACTTTTTGGTAAATTTGGCATGAAATGTGTAAAGATCGATATTATTTATTATCCTCTTTAAAAAAAATTCCAGAAATTAAAAAAGAAGTAAGAGTTTTTTTGTTTGCTATCATCTGGTTATATCTTCTTTTTTTAAGCATAGAGTACATTCAGTCAAAAAAGTACTGGGTATTGTTCAATAAAACGCAAAATAATTGTTTAATCATCAAAATTTAGTTTGTCGCCTTCAAAATAGGCTCCATTCGAAGCAATACACATATGCCAATGATTAGTCCAGTCATCAAAGCACCTTTTAAAAGCATTTGAAGAGGTCTTCTTTAGCTCCTTCAGCGAATTTTCCTTAATGACATCTATCCACTCAAAGCGGCGTCCGCGAAGTGGCAATTTAAATTTTGTGAAAAGGAAAAAGTCACAGGGGGCTAAATCCGGTGAATACGGTGGTTGTTCGATGATATTTGTCAACTTTTTGGTCAAAAAAGTGTTTACAATATGAGTCTTGTGAGACGGTGCGTTATCCTGGTGCAAGATCCATGAGTTTTCTTTCCACAAACTGGACCGTTTCTTACACACATTCCCTCTCAAACGTCGCATAGCTTCCAAATAAAACCCTTTATTTATTTTAGAACCATTTGGAACGAATTCCGAGTGCACAACACCATGATAATAAAAGAAAACGAGTAGCATGACTTTCACTTTTGACCGACTTGGACGTGGTGTTTTATGTTTCGGCTCATGTGGATAGCGACAGTTAGCCACCTGTTCACTGGTTTGCATGTCATACTCATTTACCCCCGTCTCATCATCCGTTATGATGCGCTGGATAAACGTTGGGTCTGAATTCACTTGCTCTAGCATCTCTGCAGCCACCTTCTCCGATGAATTTTTTTAAAGAAATTCAACTATACTGCAACGAGTCAAGCAGCTACGCGTTGGTGTAGAATGTTGCGAATTGATTCGTGAGACACGCTAAGTTCACATGCTACCTCCCTCGAACTTAAATGATGGTTTCCCAACACCATTTCCTTGACTTTGTCGACACTTTCATCCATTGAAAACGTTGATGGGCGACCAGATCAGGGCAAAACTTCCACGAATTATCGGCCCTCTGCAAAAGCCTTATGCCACTCGTAGACCCGTGTTTTTGATAAAGCACTAGCATAACTCGCCATATGCTTTCGGCAACATTTTCAACGATTCGGCACACGAAACCCCGTACAAAACACAAAATTTAAGACAGATTCTTTGTTCGATATTTTTATTCACCTGCGAGGGTAAATGAAAAGAGGTCACTAAATAATGACGATATTTAAAGATTTTCTATGAAATTTACTTGCGATTCTACTCTCCCAGTAAGGACTTAAACACCTCATAGTTTGGTCCAAACTTAAGCTTCATAGCCTTAGCTCTTTGTTTTGGGTCCATATTTAGGTACTTTCTAGGAAAACCAACTAGAGATATCAAAAAAATATGTTTGGTTCAAGTATGATCAAGGCAAAAATTAGTATTTTTATTCTTATGCGAGTAACTTTTATATCTATTTGAAGATTTTTTCATTTATAACTTAAGGATTGAGCTATCAAACATTATCGAAAACTGATTTTTATATATATTTCTTATACCTATATTTGAAATTTTTGCAAGCAAACTATTTTAGTTGAAACTTTGTAGATATTTTTTTTCGTTTTTATGAAATTTTTTACTTTAAATAGCAGCAATGCATTCTCCACATATTGGAAATTTGTATGATTTAAATTTTTTTACTTGATTCCAAACCCGTTATTTGACTATATCTCAAACTACATTATAGAAAATAGCAATTATGTGGCTTTCGGAATCAGAGACCGATTCTACATAACTATTGAATGTTCTGCATCATGGGTTTCTTTCTTTGGGAACACTTTTGAAGCAGTAAAAGCATTTTTATATTTGTGAACCATCCTTGAAATCTGATGGTGCATCGCTCTTGCGAGCAACTCTTACTAAATTTAAATAGACAATTTGTTGGCAAAAATATCAAGCGATAAACATTCAACTCTTTGAGTGTTCGATCGAAAGATTTTGCAGAGGCGGCAAATACCTCCGACAATGGAAAGACGATCTATTCAACTACTTTTGTAAGACGAATAGTAACACCAAAATGATTCATGTTTAGCAAGGTATTCCACTCGGCAAGGTACGTAGATATGTTATGATATAAAAGTCTATAAAAGAGCTGAGTCTGATTAATTTTTATTATACCATCACTAAACGAGTATATGAATATATCTTTACTAACTTTATTTTGGTACTTTTAACTCTCCAATTATTAAACTATCCTTCCAACACTCCCATCTCCACTAAGTAAAAGCTATAAAAGTCCAATTGCTTGCAGTTTATTTTGCAAGGAAATCTTATGTAAAGTATACACCTGCACACACACATAGTTTCGGGTGGTTGGCGACTGACTCATCCCATCGATACGAGCAAAAGAGTTCCATCCAACCATCACTATCACAATTTCCAAATAAAGTTACCTCAGCAAAATTCGTACAGAAAATATTATATATGCGTAGAGCAGAAAATGAAAGAAGCAAAAGCTAAGCGAAAATCCCATAACCGCACACATTACTGATAGTGTCATGCGTGTTAATAAATTTCATATGTGATGGCGATATTTTCACGCTTTAAATGTCTTATTTTGGTCAAAACAAACCATTAATTTTTTTCAACCTTCTCTTTTTCTTTTTGTATTCGTTTGCAGCTTAAAGTTCACATTTTTTATGCGAGTTGTCACAATAGCAATAAAAAGTTAAAAATGCATTTTATTACAATAATTTTTACAAACGAAGTGAATGGGAAATATGAAGAAAAAGTAAATTTAAAGTAAAAGTAATAAACACAAGCAAAGTAAGACGCACAGCAGAAATGATCGGTGAGTAGGAGATGACGAAAACGAAGAACTCGAAACTGTGGTAAACCAAATCAGCATACAAGTGCTTTGACAAAGAAGCCTACAGTGTTTTACAGAAAGCAAAATAGTGGAAAATTTTGCATTTAGTGAATGGTTTCTCTAATTTCGAAAAACAACTATTTATAACTGCTAGTGTTATACTTTTTTTAAATATTGAAGCTCTTGATTGACTACCGCCGGTCCAGCCGTAGTCAGCATGGACAATTTAGCTTAGTGATGAAAAGTGTTTATCATGTGGTGAAAGTCCTAACTTTATTGAAGGATTAAATGTAATATATTTATTTAATTGCTTCTCTATATTACAAAAATTGATAGGTGATGATAAGATATTGAACTTTTGTAAAAACTTTCTCTTTGACACCGAACAGCACAGAGTCGGTTCTTTAAATACTCGGAACCGCACATCATTTGCCATGTACTTTCATAAAATGCACATCTTTTGTCAAGCAAGTAGTTAAGATTGGCGCATGATTCACTTCATTGATCAGCCACTCTCCCTAAAATTACCTTAGGCAAGTCTCTCAAGGTCAACCGGTGGAGCGTCGCTTTCGTAGAACTAAGAATGCCCATTAAGTTTAGCTTCAAGAAATCGGCATCCATGAAGATCGTTCTATCGAAGCATATGTATCTTATCCGACCCAACACGCACATACATTTGCATCGTAGTCTTCTTTTACCTTCTAATTGTGTTTCACATAAGGCCGAACCTGTAATCACCTTTGTCCAATCTTACCTGAAAGACAATAGTTTCACCACAAATGGTCCATCTTGAAAATGATTCCATCTCAAGAGCAGAAGTCCATTTGATACCTGTCTGTGTATATAAGGGTAGCATCATCTCAAATATGAAATTGCCAGTCTGCTCAGGGAGAAATTACGTGAAGATACGGTGTCTGGAGCTTTAGCTTTGCGGGTTGGCTTTCAACACCTTCCTTCCTTTCCCGTGATGCAGCTGCTAGTAAGAGTTCTTCCACCATCTATCCGAGCCCCAGCACTGATAACTAGACACCCTTTTGAATAAGTGGATGTCTCTATCTCTTTCTGTATATCTGTCGAAATGCCACGAAATCAGTTGTATTTTTACCCATGATGAGTTTCAGTTATCTGACTCTCACCTCTTAACCATGCCGAAGATGCTCTGGCTGCCTGCGAAATGTGTCTTTATCATCTTCGTACCAAAAATTACATTTTTATTTGTTCCTGAAAGTACAGTGAGACAAGAAGTCTTTTCAATGTAAGAAAATTAAATTAATTTAATTAAAAAATAACTTAAATTAGCACATAAAAAATATATTAATTAAATTAACAATAACAGAAAATAAGAGGAAGGGGAAAGAGGTTACTACATAAAGAGGTTTTTAACTACGGTTTTAAAGGATCTGGGCCTGTAAAGAATTCCACAATCTGACAGCACTAATAAGGAACAATTTAGAGAGAGGGAGAGAGAGAGACAAATGTTTTGTAACATGTGGTGCAAAATTAATCATCCAATTTTGTTTTTAAATAACTGTTTTACTAAATAAAAATAAATGAATTTGAGAGATCAATATCTTTATTTCATATAAATATCCATCAATCTACGCATAATTTACTCTCGTGTTTTCAAAATTGAATAAGCTTTTCTCGAAATAACTGATATTATTGCATTAGATGAAGATTTGGATTGAAATAGGTTTTATGATTTTCTTTAAATAAATTTTTAAACGAACAATAATAAAACCAAAATTTGTTTAAATGAGAAACATTTTATGACACTGTGCCACTATCTTCAATACTTAAAAAAAGAAAATCATGTGTATATGAACCGTTCATAGGAATTTTTCTCCATTCATATTTAAATATAGGTACGTATGTACATATGAATATCGCTTAGTGCGGGTCAATCTTTATGGAACGATCTTTTTCGTCGTCGTACATAAACAGTATATAAGGATTCTACATGAAATTCTAAAAAAAGAGCATTGGAGCAGAGATCAATTTTGATCTCCCCAAATTTGTAAATAGGGATGGATTTATGGCTATGAAGATAAAAAGTAGAATAAAAAATTCTTCGTGTTGAATGCAAACGAAAATAATTGTAAATAACGAAAGTATTTACAAATATGCAATATTGCAAAAAAAATATTAGTAAAAAGTACTAAAAATAAATTCTTGAAATATTGTAAAATTTAAGTTGAAAAAAAAATTACTGCCAATTTTCCCATTCACAATATTATATACTCGTACACACATATAATTTGCTTTGTAGCGTCTTCGTGTCCACAAAGCTGATCCAATTCCATCCTATAAAAGTCGGTGCTTGCTCATAAATCTTATATCACTAGATATTAGAAGGACTATTCTCTCCACTACTTTCTTTTTCGATCTAATAAATTATTGACTCCCCATCGCTACGCGAGAAAGTCAATTTCAATATTTCTCAGCGAAGTTTACGGAGTCATGATTTTTTCTGGTTAGGGATGGTAAGAACTAATTATGCTTCCAATGCTCCGATGTCTAGAGCTCTGGGTGATTTTTCTTCCACAAAGAATCACTTCAAATGGGTTCTGAATGAATCGTTGAACTAAATTCTTAGTATTATCTAATAATCTTCCGCTGTAAATTATAAAAAATGTTATCTTTTTCTTTCATTCATTACAATTGAAACTAGTTAATTATAAGTTTAATTTTACTTTGATTAATGTATTTAGCATTAATCTGATTTCATAGTTTGTAAAAAAGACAGTAGCTTTTAGACTATTATTTAATTAAATAAATAAATAAATAATTAAAAAATAGATTCCAAAAACGAATTCTTCGGACCGAAAAATCTCCACTAGCAAGCTTGTAAAAAAAAAATACTCAGGTGTTTGTTGTGTTCATGCTAATATTCTTTTTAACTTCGTAATAATTAAAAATTGCTTTTTTTATATTTTGAGCTGTTTGAATTGGCTCTAAGGGACCCTTTTTCTTGTAATTTTATGTAGAAAAATTGATGTCGGGAAAAATTGACCATCCCTAATATCCATAAATACATATGCATGCCCATCGATATATATAGCGCCTTGCAGTTTCAAAATAATGACATCGTTCCAAAAATGTCCAACAAAGAAACCCAAAACCGAATTGTAAATCATGCCTTTGGATTAAGACGTTTTTGCGTTGTTTTTTCACGCTGTTGCATTATTTTATTCTTAATTTTTTTTTTTTTTTTTTTTTTTTTTGATGACTTTTTGCTGTAGTGCAACTTAATCTGCACGCCGACCACAAGCAAACGCTCGCATTACACCCACATACGAGCAAAACTAAATGCTGGCGCACAAACTCAACGCCGTCGCGCCTGCGCAAACGCACCAAAACAGTTTTGCGCACCTACACTTTACTGTGATGCAGCACAGCGATAATATATATGGCTTTTGGTGATGTTGATGCTGCTGCCGCCGCTGCTGATAAAGACACTTTTTGCCTTTGCTTCGGTTTTTTTGTTTTTTGTCTGGTGTTTTCTTTGGCCTGCATACAACTGCACTTGTTTTTGTTACTCTTCTGCTATGCCAACTTGATGTTGTTGTTGTGTCGGTGTTGGTGGTGGCATTTTATGTGTGAATTTTATGGCTGCATTAAGCGGTGATGCGTGTAAATTCGGGATTAGCGTGGCAAAAGCAACACAAAACCAAAAAAAAGCCAAAGGAACAAAGTGAATTTTTTTTATAAAAAGAGTTTAACGCAAAAATTGTGCACCTAACGCCAACCTGGTCAATCGCCCAAAACGTGTGTTTTAACGATAAATATTGTAAATAAATAATAAAAAGAATAATGCGTGAGCAATAAACTTTTGAAAGAATTGAAGCGAATGGAATTTAAGTCAGTTGCTTTTTATGGCACTGCAAGCGGGAGGGGTATAATGGGGCATTTTCTTTTTAGCTGCAATAAAATTATAAAATACACAAATTGCTGGAGATAAGAATTTTAATGTCAATTTTATTTACTAAAGGGGTGAGATAGGTTTCCTAGATGTACGAGTACACAAGTACATATATATGAGTAAGTGTAAATTGAGTCAGCCAGGTTGAGGCTATGTATGTATGAATGTACATTGGGCTGCGAACACTGAATGAGTAAGAATAGTCGGTATTTTAGACACGGTTGAGAGAATAAAGAAGATTGCGTATTTCGCTATGTGTAGCACTCGGTTCTAAGTGAATTTGGTAGAATCAGCCTTACAGTTCATGTATAGGGTTGTTCAATAGGTGCGCTTCAACTTTTTTCCGATAGGGAGAGCGAACGACGCAATATTTTTTATTTTTCGCTTGTCATTTGTAAACTTCATTAGTATACATTTCATCATGGAACGCTACACACTTGAGCAACGATTGCAAATCGTGCAAATTTTTTATGAAAATATTCGTCCTGTTGCTGCTACTTTAAGAGCATTACGGCCATTTTACGGTTCATTTAACAAGCCGTCCCGTTTTGGGGTTATGTGAAGTCATTGGTCTACAGTAACAAGCCGGTGACGATTTGTGAGCTCAGAGCCAATATTGAACGCGAAATTGCTGGAATTTCGGCCGATTTATGCAAAAGAGTGGTCGAAAATTGGGTTCAACGATTGGACTTCGTAAAACGAATTTCATACTTAAATGTATATGTTCAAACTCGATAATAAAAAAAAAATTAGTTAATAAAGTCAAACCGTTTGTGTTTTATTCAAAAAAGTTCAAAAGCTGAAGCGCTCTTACTGAAAAACCCTATAATAATATATTTTAAATTTTTTTTATTTACAGACAGCTTTTCTCTTTCTTTTCTCCTTTCTGTTATCTTCTCTATTTATAAGAACTTTAACTAACTTTGAGAAATCTTCGAAACACTTCCCCTGTTTTGTCAGCCTATCAGCTGGTCCTGTCAAATTTGCTGAGAGCCAGTTAAGTGTCTGATAATTGCCAGACCTCTGAAATCTTTTCACTATGATTTCGACACTTTCCTCTTTGTCCATTTCTTTATCGTCTACAATGTTATCAGGTTTTCAGTCACTTTTATTATGAACGTAAAAGTCGAAGATGTGGCCAAAGGTGATCTCCGTTATCTGGCAGATAGAACTCGATTGTATCGAGCGGACTGCTCCCGCTTCATTTGTGTAATTCGAGGGTGTTACAGATCTTTGGCAACAATAATTTTTGATACTTAAAAAAAATTTTTTTTTGCTTCAGTCTTACTACAGTCTTTCACAAGCTTAGTCATGGAGCGATACTCAGCTGAGCAATGCATAAAAGTGATCCAAATGTTTTGTGAAAGTGATTGTTCTACAAGAAGTATATTTCACGTAATGTGTGATTGCACAGGCACATGTTCACTTAAAACGATACGGAACAAGCAAAACTGCCGCATGTGGGGTACTGAAAATTTACATGAAACACTATGCTCTCACAACGACTCACTGCTTGGTGAAGTTTTCCGGCTGGCGAAATCGTTGGACCGTGCTCCTTTGAAGATGACGTTGTCGTGACAGGATGGTAAAAATTTTTATGACCTGAAATAGATGAAATTTACTTGGATAGTATGTGTTTTCAACAGGGCAGTACCACTGGCCAACTAGCGCATGAAACAGTGTCCCTATTGCGAAATTTCTCTCGAAACAACGAGGTCAAATGACCGCTGAGATCTTGGAATTTAACTCCATTGAACTTCTTGTGCTGCAGCTACGTGAAAAGTATTGTCTACGTCAATAAGCCCGTGACGATTCCTGAGTTGAAAAATGAAATCATACTCGTTATAAATGATGTACAGCCCGAACTATGCCAAAAAGTCATAGATAAATTTGATACACAGAATGCACAGTGTTGGGAGAAGAGTCATGGAGGGCATATAATAGGTATGGTGTTTCATATATAAACGCCGTGGACTAAAAAATATGACGAAACAAAGCCAAAAGAAAAGGTAATTTCAACAAACTCTGGTTTGTTTTATTAATAACAGGAAATGTACGGTCTTACTGAATCACCCTGTAGGAGTATGCCAAGTTCACCTGATCATGTGCGTCATTTAGTGTCAACCGTCTTCCAGAGTTGCAAGTGGGCTGTATAGTGAAATGCAAGTTATTCTCTCCATCTTCGGCATTGCTTTTTAGAAATATTTAAAAATGTGTGCCCTTAAGAAATCGTTCTCTGAAGCTGTTTATCTTATGCCGTCTTTTCAACAAAACTAGTAAATCATGTCTTAGAGGTATTAACCCTTACCCCGAGCCTGCCAGTGCACTCTTTCTAGTTATAGGCCCTGGCAGCAAGAACTCCTTCTCGTATTAGTTTTAATATTAGGTATATATTTTTCTTGATTGGCGCGATAACCACTTACGCGATTTTTTCCGAGTTTTATAAGGTCGTTTCTTTCTCGTGCTAACCGGCGCCAGTTGTACACACCAAATTAAGCCAAGTCCACGTCCACCTGATCTTTTCAATGCAGCGGAGACCTTTCTCTTCTTCTGATACCACCAGTTGTTACCTCATCGAATACTTTCGGAGTTGGAGCGTTTGTATTCATTCGGACGACTGGATCTTTAATAGCAGCGCGATGACTATGTCGTTGTAAAGCTCATACAGCTCATCGTTCCATCGCCTGCGATATTTGCCGTCGCCAACTTGCTAGGTCCAAAAATCTTCCGCAGAATTTTTCTCTCAACCATTCCAAGTAACGCCTCATCGGGTATTGTCATCGACTAAGCTTCTAAGCCATACATTCGTATACCTACAGTTTTAACCCAACTCCGAACGGCAGATGTTTTTTTTTATGAGGAGCTTTTTCATAATAGAAAGACACTCGGAGCTTTGCCACTGCTTGCCGAGAGGCGACCGCTATTAGAAAACACTTTTTCTTTATTTTGATCTTCGACCGATATTCGAACCTACGTTGTCTCTAAATTTCGAATGGTAGTCACGCACCAACCCATTCGGCTACGGCGGCCGAATATTACTTACTTTTAATAAACAAATAAATGATACTGCTATGGCCAGAACAGCTGGAGCATCAACTTACTCAACAACCTTGCAGGTAGTGTGAAGCAGAAATTCGCTCAGCACAAGGTCCCATAGCAAAATAGAGTAATAGAATGTAAGGTGTGCTTTGTAGATTCTTGTATATTTGCTGTCACAGTTCTTTTCTATCACATCTCTTTTTAGTGAATATTTTGGTTTTAATTCCGTTACAAGCTTTGTGTAGTTTCACCCCACTATCGACTCTCTTCAGTGCAGGGCTTAAGATAAATATAGAGTTCTGCACAACAGAATCTGATAAGCTGATGATTTCCAATGGAATTTAATGCAAGTTACGGCGAAGTAAACATTTACTCCGACAGTCAAGGGGCAATTAGGGCTATGAACTTGTTGCGGGTGTGCTCAAAATTACTAAGGAAACGCTTGACTGCTCTCTCCCCTGCATCCAAATACTTCGATATTAGGCTCATTAGGGTTTATGGTCACAGCAACATAGCGGGATAGAGGACATACAAGGTGGTTTCTGTGGCCCTTAACTGGAGAGATTGGTTTCGCATCAACTCAGAAAGCGCTGAGTAAGTACCAAATGGTCCACGTTTCGAGATATTTGGACAAGCGTTAGTCGGAGGCACCCGAGGGAACTTCCAAGATAAATAAAGTGCCGCTCCTCTGGAATTTTAAGTGTGACCTTTCCGGCCATTGCAGGTTAGGTATCAACGCGGTGAGATTTGGTGTTGTTTTGAGTCGTTTCCACAGCAGTTGTCTGGAGAATGAGGTTGAATCTTAGCACCTTCTTTTCCATAAAAATTAAATAAATAAATAATTGGTGCGTACATGTATGTTAGGTATTTGGTCGAGCCCCTTCTCCTATTTGTGGCATGCATATTGATGTTGTTCCCTAAATAGAGATGCCAGCAGTTTTAAGCCGACTCCGCATGGCAAATATTTTTTTTATGAGGAGCTTTTTCATGGCAGGAATGCCATTTCCTGCCGAAGGGCGAGCGCTATTAGAAAAAAACTGTTTCCTCAATTTTTATATTCCATGCACGGGGATTCGAACCTCCGCACTCCCGAATGGTGGTCACGCACCACGAAACGAATGGTATCGACTCCTAAGGGTGATCAATTTTGCGGTACCTTATATGAAGCAGTTAAAGCAATCGTAAATAGTTCTCGTTCATTATTCTTAAGTCCTCATACAATACCACTATCGCCGATCCTTTCTTTACTGTCTTTTTGTTCCTTTTATATCACAAAGACATAAAGTTGGATCTTCCATTCAAGTGGGTCCTCGTATGAGCAACTATATAGCCTAACCAAACCTGGAGCAAGTTACCACAGCGAGAACCTTCATAATGCCGACTTGAAAATCAATCGTAAAATAACTTTTGGCAACAAAGCAACATTTTATGCGATCTAAATCCAATTTCTCAGGTCTCTTTTAAGTCCCTTTTGTTGTCGATACAAATAAAAAACAGGGAGTTTGCTGGCCAAGTGACGCAATCTAGCCAATAGCTCCTGACACAAATTATGAAGTAAAACCATTGGAATAAACAACAACAGCAATTAGCAATGGCTTTCCAATCCCTTTATGTTCAGACACTGTTAGTAAATGATTAATGCCCATACGTGGGACCAAACTGGCAGGGCAAAGAGTTGAGACCAAAACTTACCATGGCGGTACTTTACATCCCAAGAACGTTGGTGAATTGTCTAAATTCTGGGAATATGCAGCAGGGCATATCGCACCCAGCGTAAATGATGCAGACTCAACGAGAGAAGTTGTAATGTGTGATCGCCGCACACAGTTACATGGCAAGCGCGAGTGGGATTTTAGGTATGAATGTTTATATGTATGTAAGTACACCTTTATACGCGTACGAGTATACTACTATATGGAAATGTATGCAATACTCCAGTGCGCATACAATAAATCTATGCGTTGACACTTAACTGCCGTTGGTAAGTCAGTTTGGTATATCGACCGCTGCGTCCCCCACAACAACAATAACAAACCAATAATCATACGGCTTTTGACTGCACTAAGTATGTGTTGGAGTGTGACAGATGAATTACCCCGTTGGATTGGAATGTATTTTGGTGCGAAATGTGCAGCAGCAGCAGCAGCAGCAGGAGCTCGAACAGTCACGAAAGGAGGCGGCTGACTGTTAGCGGGAAACGTCATAAAATTTGCAAACAAATTGATGTCGTGCATTAAGCAACCCGCCAGCAGACGAAAGCAAGGACACCAGTGTGCCGGTGAGGGGGAGAAGGCGCGGGCAGCTTGTAAAGTTTTCGGCTTATGCGCCGCGCAGCCGAACTTAATCATGGTCAAAATAATGAGATCGACTGGAATGAGTGATGTTTGTGGCCAACAAATGGGCCGACCAACGGCGTAGCAAAAACAATAGCAAACAATCAATTTTTCAAAGGAACGAACGACAATGTCGCATAAGGCACAAAGCAGCAAAAATATTTTCGAATACGAATGCTCGTAAGTTAATGTAAATGAGCGTGTTGGGTTGATGTATGTGGTATGTGTGCGTGTAAATGTATGTACATATGTATGTTTTGGTTGCTTAAAAGCGATTGTCATAAATCTGCCTTCAAATGGTTGCGCGTATAAATTTTAAATGAAAATGTATGTATGTGTGTTTGTTTGTTTGTTTACGAATATAAATTTGACTGGCCGGTAATTAAGCGCTTCTTTTCGTTTGCTAAGATTTATGGTTAATTAATTTTGCTGTAAGGAAAAATTAAGTTGAAATGATATACAAGGCAAATAAAATGCTGAATAAAGACTGAAATGAATTTTGGAATTTTAGCGCTAAGATGAAAACAAATAAATTGCTTAAAAATTCAATTCAATAGTACGAGTATTGATTTCTTTCCACTCACTATGATTATTATGAAATGTTTTTCGTAATAAAAACTTTCGCAACAACTCGAATTGGAAATCGAGAAATTTTCATATTTATTCGATTCAATTTTTCACCTCACCTGCTCATCTGGTTAATGGCGTGCCTATGTACAAGTATATACATATTTATATTAGGATGGTCCAAAAAAAAAGTTATCTTTATTTATTATTCACCCGTGGTGGGCCCAAAAATGATACCCTACGCTCATTTATTGGGTATGCTGATACCATTTTTGTAAATAAAAAAAAAATAACTATTTTTTATAGAGATCCTGAAGCTCCGCAGCATGCTACGAAACTGTTCTTTAAAAGAAATTAAAAAAATTAATTAAATAAAAATTAAAAGCACAAATATATTTTCTGGTTTTTTTTCACCTTTTGTAAAACTCTATGGAAAGTAGTAAAAAGAACCTAACTGAGAAGATTAAATAATATCGATCTGTGCACATAGGTATTTCACCACATTTATTGAACTGTTTTACTAGTTTACAAGTAATCCACAAACAGAATTCTTTTCGCATCCCAAAAAACTGATGCTAACCTTCTTAGCCGATTTCTAGACACGAACTCCTTTCGCAGCCTTTAGCCTTCTGTTTTGATTTAGAATCATGGTGATAGACCCAAGTCTCATCCATAGTGATGAATAGACACACAAAACCCACTTTATCCTTTCGAAAATGCTCTAAATGTTGCTGAGAAAATCGCATTCGAATGTGTTTTTGTTCCGTTGTTAGCGAATGCGGGAACCATTGCGCATACGGCTTTCTGAAACCCAATACTTCAGTCAAAGTATTGATTACACTGTCCAATGAGTTGCCTAGAGATTCTACTACATCTCCTTAAGTCACTCGACGATTTCGCAATACGATATCCTGTATTTTTTCTACGATTTCTGTTGTTGGTGGTGTTTTTGGGCATCCTTGACGTGGATAGTCTACAAGGCTTCTACGACTACGTTTAAATTCAGCAACCCATCTTTCTATAGTACTGATTGATCGTAAAAAGTCCAATTTCAACATTCCTTCATACATTTCCTTTGCTTTTAAACTTTCCAAAAGTGAAAATTCAACCACTCCACAATACTTGATTTTTTCCAATGTAGAAAATACTGTGACACGTCGATACTAAATGGCTTGTAAACAAAAAATGATTCGACAGATTAAAATGTAACTTCACTTACGTTCATATGAAGAGTGACCAACATAACAAAACATTTTAAAGGTAAATTTAAAATTTAAAACATTTGAGGTAAATTTTCCGAAAAATACTTTTCCACATTCTCTTAATATGGGGCAGCGCGCCAGTAAATGTGCTATGTTTTCAACCTCGCATAAATTACACATTGAGCAAGTTTTATTTTCTGTGCCAAATCTGTTGTTATTTAGAATTACCATGTCACTTCTAGCCCTCATTATCCACAAGCTTGATTCTATATCATATTTTTCAAACAAAAATAAAATAAACAACGCGCATCGGTTACAGAATACAGATAAATGTGTATGCATAATCAGTCACTCACAAGACATCTACTAGACATCAAATATTACTATCTGAAGCCAACTGAGTTTTACTAGGGGCAAAGCAGAAAACTGCGGACTTCGCTTCAAATGCAGCTTTGCAATGCGTTGTGAGCCTTATTAAGCCAAATTACGAGTCAAACACAGGCTAACCATACAAAAAATTTCATTATAGGTAAGAATTTAGTCTTTATTTACGGCGACTTGCTCAGCTTCCCAGCGAATTTACTTATCTCATATCTTTCCCTATCAACCCAAATATTTTGTTTGAAATCAAATCGTCCATGACGCGAGTCAATTAAATGCGCTCACCAGTGTTATCTACGAGCAGTTTACAAAAATATGTATCTGTATACAACAACAACAAATAGTAATAACTCTTTACAGCTTTAAACACACACGTTTTACGACGCGGACGCTCCAGCGCTCCAGCACTCCAGTGCCTGGATGTATTACAAGTGAATGTGCGCAACCGGTCCCCTACACTTCACTTGACTACAATCCATTACACTTCGTTTCGCTTCGGTTCGGTTCGAAGTTCGAAATTAATTTGCAATTTAAATTGTATCGCATTTTAATGAGTTTTAATGATGACCGCGTAGGGTGCGACAAGCACATGCAAATACGCTCCAAGTGAGCGCTTGCTCTATCAATCCTAAGGCACGTATTCATGTGTGTATGTAAGTATGGCTGCTTGTATTTATGTATGTTTGTGTATATCTATCCAACTAAGACTTTCCTGGCGGCCACTTCACACAAGTGCCGTTTTTCCTTTCTTCTACTCCAATGTTCTGTCCGTGGGCCACCCACGTTGAGCTGTTACTGTTGCGCATGTGCAAAACGTTTTGGCAGCCACTCTCAGACGACAACACAGCTGTTGCTTCATTATTTGTTTTTGTATTATATTTTATGCTCTTCTTTTGTGACAAAATGTTTGAAGTGGCGATCGGCAATGCTGTTGTGGCAGCTTAACTTCATTTTTATGCCTTTCCGTAATTCGACACTGTCTTTGTTGTTGTTTGTAGTGTGTTGGGTTTGTCGCTGTGTTATGACAGCTCATTACGCCTGCGCAGAAATCATTATGATTGTCAATTTAATTTAATTCATCAAGTAGAGCAATACAAACGGAGAATTTCAGCGATTCAATCAAACGATTTCAATTAAAATTGCCTGTATTTTGTGGTTAGATTAGCTAATTCAAAATATTATAATTGTAAAAATAAAAAAATTAAGAAGCTACTTATAGTACTTACTTAGATATGTGGCTTAGGCTTTAATAGGTATGTAGCCTTGGAGCTTTTTAAATAAACGAATAGCTGTTGGAGCATTTTATTTTAATTGCGTAAATAATTATTTACTTTCAACCATTTTAAGATACACAACTTCCTCCTCCATCCCTACATAGCAAAAATGAATATTTCATTGTTCGATACAATGCTGGAAGCCTTCTTCTACGACTTGAATGGACTAAAATTCTAATGCAGACTTCATCTTAGGGAACAGATAGAAGTAGAACGGCGGAATATCTGTCGAATCAGAGGGGTGTTCTAAAACTGGATGCTGTACTTGGCTATTTTGGCAGACAATCATTAATGAGTCGGGGTATTGCGGGATTTGAAACATTGTTTCCACGCTCTTTCACAAAGTTCGGCAAGACTAATATTGATTAATTGTTTGAAGGAAAACATCGAAACCGGAATCGAAAAATTGCTGGAATAGGAACCTGAAAAAAACTTACGTGGAACAGGAAACCAGTGTGAATTGGTTTCAACTTCTACTCACTTTCTTGAAAACGTTTTCCCTTCTCCCAATAAATTATACGTCTCAGAAGCGGTTTCCCAAGAATAATAGAGTAAAAGGTTACGCCATCCCAGGATCGTGACATAAGTACAGAAAATAAATAAAGAAAATAAGAGGAAGAATAAGCGAAAGTAATGGGAAGCACAGGAATTATGGAATAAATCGTGCACACGAAGGTTGTTTATTTTCTGTACTGACGGAAATTTTCAAATCGGTCAAAAAAAGTAGCGGTTTACGGATGGCGCAGCCTTTGAGGTCTCTGCTTTTTCAAGGTTCAAGTGAAATTTCACAACCAAAAAAAAAAAAAAAATTTAGCACAAACAAGAGCTATAATATAGATTTTCTTAGACTTAGTTGGCTGACTTTGTTTGCTATTAGAGTTCGGTGGAAGGATATTATTTGAGAATATTATTTACCGGAAACTTCGGAGCATCTATAAGCATAGACCCTTCAAAAAGAAACGTTTAAGCTGGTGTGTATCGAGTGGGCTATGATTTTACACAACTTAGCGAACAGCTATCAGTCAGAATTCTTTGCTATTAAAAAACTTGTAAATTAGTTCTCTTTTCAGAATGTCCCTGCACTAGTATTGTTATATTTACGGTGAGTAAGCAAATTGGCTCAGTAATGGTAATATCTAGCTCAGCAGTATACTCTTCGTATTTCATGCTGCGGTATTACCTTGATTGTAAAGGCGGGAGTAGTGTAACCATTACGGACCGACTCTGGATTTCACAGAACGGACCGACTCTGGATTTCACAGAGTCAGAAGAGATGTTTGCGCCTGTGAGCTGATGAAGCAAACAGATCTCTCAACACTGGTTAGGCCAGATTAGATGTAGATGGACTTAATGATAAATCTAATGGACATAGCTGAAGCACAATATGTTCCTCAGAAGAGAACTGAGAACTTATTAAGCTTCACAGGAATATATTTATTATCAATACGGGCAAAAGATGCTTCAATACAAGAACAGTACTCAATAATATAGGAAGAATATAAACTTTAAGTGCGTGGTGATCACTAGAGTTCACTTTTCGTGGAAGGAAAACTAGAGGAGCTAAAACAATCATTATTACGGAGATACCGAAAAAGGCCTGATAAATTACATAGTATGTATATCTTTTTAATACAATTTTCGGATAATATTCAAAAAAGAAAATATAATTCTTTTAACTTTTAATTTCCTTGAATGGAGATACTGTTTGCTTGTGTTTTTGCTAGAAAAGATTATCTGAGTACAAAAAAGCACCCCCGAAATTATTACGAAGGCACCAAATATTAACAAGTTTTACCTAGTTTCTTAACTTTAATTATTTTTTATAAAAATATAGTTCATACTCTAGTAAAGGCATAATAAACCAAGTTTCAAACTTTGTAGAGGAATTATAAAAACTCATCGAATTGTGATTAACATTCACAAATTTTTAATCAGATTTTTTTATAAAAATTTGGGTACACGTTAAATTTTAGTATAAATTTGAAGTCGTTAAAATTTTTTGTTATATTTTGATAATATTTTCCTTGACCATGCTTCGCATTTTCTCCATATAAAAAACATGTCTGCATTCGTTATATGAAGAAAATGCGCACTTCAATAGGAAAAAGTATGAACAATTTTCGAAAATTTTCGGCTACTTCAAACTTTCATTTTATTACAATAAAATTGAGTGGGCTATAAAACGACGCGCTTAAATTTCTGTCAAATATTCTGATAAATACGCAGATGACATATCAATTGTCAGCAAAAATATCCACGCCCTAACCAAAACCTTCGCTGATATTGAAATTGCTGCTAGTAAAATTGGTCTTAAAATCAACGAAGATAAGACGAAATATATGATGATGTCCAGACAAAATAAACCAACATCATGCAAACTGAAAATTGGCGATTTTTCTTTTGAAATCGTTGAATCCTTCACCTATTTAGGCTTCAAACTGAGTAGAGACAATTCAATGAGCCTCACCATCGATGAGAGAATTCTAGTAGCGAACAGATCGGATGCGTCGCTAACGAAACTCTTCAAATCAAAACTGCTAAACAGACAATGCAAATTGACTTTGTATAAAACCATCATTAGACCAGTATTATGCTATACAGCTGAATCGTGGACGCTAATTGAAGCTGATAGAACAAAACTGCAAGCCTTCGAACGAAAAGTACTCAGAAGAATTTTCAGAGAAATCAAAGATCAAGGCGAGTGGCGGATTAGATGGAACGACGAGCTAGATCAACTGATAAAGGGCGAAAATGTTACTCGTATACGTTTCATCAAAGCGCAACGGTTAAGATGGCTGGGACACATTACAAGAATGGTCGGTACGAGGGCGCAGAAGAAAATCGTAGAAGCCAGAGCGTTCAACACTAGAGCAAGAGGAAGGCCGAGAACAAGATGGACCGACAAACTAGAAGACGGCATCAAGAAACTTAGGATAACGAAATGGAAAAAAGTCGCAAGCGTTCGAGACGTATGCAGCAGGCCAAAGCTCACAAAGAGCTGTAGAGCCAAAGGATGATTCTGAAAAAAAAAGTTTGATATTTTGATGAAAATTTTTGCGGGACTGTATAAGTGGTAGCAAAAAGTAAAGATTAAGGCTATTTACTTAGAAGGATTTTCCCGATAATTACAATTTTCTTATGCAGTTCTTCGTATTCGAATTCAAACGATCTTATCGAGTTCTCCTTCAAAGGCCTGAAAGGTTCTCTTTTTCAGTTTTTATGTCGTAAGATGCAGTTTTATGAAAGAGACTTCGGGCATGGCTTCTTCCATGACTAAAGTTACATTACGATATTTCGAAAAGGCCTCTGTTATTCAACTTGATGTCCTAGGTAGGAAGAGTATGAGGTTACATCCATGCATTGTACTACGAGGTGTGCTCAACAAATAAGGTGAATTTTTATTTTTCTCAAAAAATATTTATTTATTCATCAATTTCTATTTTATCTCCTTCAAAGTAGTCCCACTTAGATATAATACACTTGTGCCAGCGTTATTTCAATCCTCGAAGCAGTTCTGGTATGCACTTTTTGGTATGTCCTTGAGCCTCTCTCAACGATTCGGGCTTTATTTCCTCAATTGTGAACAGGAAAAGGTCGCAGGGGGCCAAATCTGGTGAATATGGTGATTGAGGCATGATAACGGTGTTGTGTTTGGCCAACTAATCTCTCACAGGCAAAGATGAGTGAGCAGGTGCATTATCATGATGCAAAAGCCATGCATTTTTTTCCACAATTCCGGGCATTTTTTTCGTATTACTTCACGCAAATGGCGCACAACTTCAACTTATTTACCATACGACCTTGTGCTAAGAACTCCTGATGCACTACGCCATGGCAATCGAAGAAAACAGTGTGCAAAGCCTTGAAATTTCATCGAACTTGGCGTGCTTTTTTTGATCTTGGCTCCCGTGGACTCTTCCATTGGATCGATTGGGCTTTGGTTTCGATGTCACAACCATATACCCATGATTTGTCACCAGTTATGACCCTTTTAAGCAAATCTAAATCATCGTTAACGTCAGTCAACAATTCCTGAGCGTTGCTCATCAGTCGTTGTTTTTGTTCAAAATTCAGCAATTTCGGAACGAGCTTCGCTGTCACACGCTTCATTCCCTACATTTTCGAAAAGATTGCATGGCATGAGCCAACGGATATGCCAACATCCTCAGCCACTTACCTAATTGTGATTCGACGATACTCTTCACTTTCTCAACATTTTCATCGGTTGTTTATGTGCTGGGGCATCCAGAGAGAGCATCGTCATTAGCGACCTTTTGTGAAAAGCTTGCACCACTAATAAAAATTTGTTTGGCTCAGAGTACTGCCAACATTTTAAGTGTTTTTGAGCACCTAATTCAATTTTTTCACAAAATTTGATGCAACTTCTTTGATGCATTTTTTTCGATAGCAGAAAATCGCCAAACACGCAAAACTCTTGCCTTATTTATGCTTCTCACAAACAAACTAAACGTGCTATATTGCTAAAACCATGAACATATCTTCGAAACGAGTGTACCAACATAAAAAAAAATAATCGCAAGTCGAATGTACGTAGACCGCGAAATTTGAAAATTCACCTTATTTTTTGAACACACCTCGTATATCATATACAAATCTATAGTCATGTATCCTTTTTAGTCAATACTTGGTCGGAAGATCTGTTCAAGAAAAAGTAAACATATGAGTAAAAAACAGCAACAAATGCCAGTATTTTTTTATCGCGGTATAGAGCATTCCTTCGAAAGCTGAAAGTGTTTTGAATTCCAAGGCTACATAACCAACAGTAGATACTTAGGTAGGTACTTGAATATCAATACCGCTCATCCTCGTACGCCATCAGTGCCATTGTACTTGCATGTGACTATCAATGCGAGCATCCATTTTATTTTTTAATTTGCCGATTCGCCGATTTCCCAATGCAAGTATCCGATTCAGGCTGGGCATGCCAAAACATCTCAAATATCCTCGAGTTTATAACAATCCGCGCTTCTCCAATGACTTGACGACATTTTTATTTGTTTTTCAAGATATTAAAGCGTTACATTTTTATTACTATTCGAAAGGAGTGGAGTATGGAAAAACAAGCAAAAGCCAAAAAAAACCGCTAAATATTTCCCAATTTCATGACAATCTATTCACAATGCGGCAATTTTATACCACTACGTTATTATGCGTTAATGTGTCAAAGTGTTATTTGCTTATTTGTTGGTTTGTCAGAGAAAAGGAGTTGAGCTACATAGTTGACAGGCGGTTAAAGAGGGTGGAGTATCACTAAAATTGGTTTCAGCTAAAGGCGTACATTAAAAATTTAACTGGACATGCGTGACGAATAACATCAGACACACATACACATACACATACAGAGGCACCCATACCCACAATGAGTGGTGACAACAGCTGTTGGCCGAAAAAGTGTTATGAAGAATGGGTTGATGTTTATTGTGTGCATATAGTAGGTATGTATGTATGAGTGTGTGTTTCGTTGCAATTGGAGCTGGCTGGTGGGTTGGTTAATGAATTAAATGTGGGTGAGTTCAGTAGAAAAAGCGTAAAGGATTAAGGTAGGTACGATATTAAAGCATAAATAATTGTATTTAATTTAATAAATCGTTTATAATGAATGTTTATACGTACACACTTAGGGGAATGTCTTGGGAGTGGAAGCGTATTTATTGACAATTAAGTACCCCGACTCGTTTTTCATTAGCTGTCATTTTATTATTATATGTCATTAAATTCAATACTTGACCTTTTTTAATGTAGAGAAAAGTGCATTGGTTCGAGCTCATTGAGCATGCCAATTCAAGAAGTCTTCCGATATTTCAAATATTCCGTAGAGCAAATGTTCTGTAAAACTTTAAAGTTACTCTTTGAAAATAATTATGCTTTTGATTGTTGTATAAATGCATAAATGCAACTGCTGTGTAAAGTGATTTGATTGATATCCGGATGGAAGTTTTACGATTAGCTTAGGTCGATTGGGATAATGGGATTGATAATGGAGATATTATCTGTGCTTCTGGGTGAGTTCGTTTAGGACTTTGTCTATTTATTTGAGCTAGGTAGCTCGTAAGGTTTTTTAGCACACTTTAATCTCAAGCGCCAAATTAATCACCCTATCGGAGGATTTATAATTTTTGCAAATGGCGTCGTAGGTCTATCATATTTGACTCTTGTGAACTAGTCAGCTTCAGTATATAAACAGGCAAGTAATGGAGCGCGTAAAGCACAAAATAGAGACTTCCATCAGTTAAAATTATTTTCTTTATTTGGTCAAAAAAATTAGTTCAAAAGCAAAATCGGATGATTCATTTTGCGTAATTAAGTGTTTTTTTGTTTTGACTGAGTTAGAGTCGTTGAACTCAAAAATGAGTTGAATTTCTTTTTCCAGAGACGGGTTTTCGACAAGTAAGCAAAAAATCTGTTTTATTGTTTTTTTGGCGTTATTGTCAACAAATGGGTTTATTCATGACTGTCATTCGGTAGAGTCTGGATTCGTCGAAATTCACAATGGGAATGAAACACCAAAATGTTAGAAAAAGTTTTTTCTAATAGCGGGCACCCTTCGGCAGGCAATGACAAACTGCTGAGTGTATTTCAAGACCCACGCCACACATTGCAGGAAGAGCTCAGGATGTAAACACGTAACAAAGAATGAACGCGCCAATTATATAGGTAGGTAGGTGTAATGGTTGAAGTGCCAGTCTGGTATTCCTCAAGTAGCACTAAAGCGCCTTTTACCATTATGAGACCTCGAACAGGCAGATATCTACAGCCAGCCAGAGCTGTTAATATAAAGGAGAAGTTTAATGGGATTTAGGTTGCCGCACTGATCCAGGTTGTCGAAAAAAGAAGCTCCCAGTGATCTTATTCGTCTAGCTGCCAAACCCGGATATTTACAAAGAAAATGCTCAACAGTCTCCTTCTCTGAAGGGTCCCCACAGCTTCCGCAATGGAGGTTAAATGGTAAACCCAGCTTTTCCGCGTATGTGCCGATCGTCCAGTGGCTGGTAAACACAGCTACGAGTTTGGGAATGGAATGGCGATGAGTCCAAAGCACTTTCTAAGTTCTTCGTATATTGTACTGGGGCTAAAGGGTTTTCGAAATAGCACATGAAGAAATGGAGCTCCATCTTTTCTGCGCTTCCCTGAGAAATAATTTGTACAGTTCCCCTTTAACAACTATCAGGGGGATGCCGATGACCGGGTAGGAGGTCTCTGAGGTTAATTCAGTCCCCTTCCTGGCAAGCTCATCAACAATTTTACTAAACAATTTCATTTGTCTCTATGTTCCTAGGTCCTAGAACCTAAAATCTACCTCCAAGGAACCAAATCATCAATTCAGGGCTATCTGCATACAAATTTATTTAAAATAGTTTCTGGACAAAGCAGTACTTCGAGAATTGACAATAGAAAGTCTAAGCAATGTGTCAACCTCACCAGTGTCAGGCTTAAAAGTTCAAACTTGAGTGAGATTTCTACAGTTTTTAACATTTAAAATGAGCAAAAAGGATTTAAATGTATGCGACAGAACCGTTACAGCCATCACGAAAGACAAAAATAATATTTCTGTCAGCTTCCGACTTGTTTTGTAAAAGCTTATGTGAGACCTTCCGTCATATTTCCAGGAAAATATTCAATTTACGTTGTGTGTATATAAGTGCGCCTTTATGTAAAATATGTTTATGAATGTGTGTATAGTCGTACACATACATATCTACTTACTGTATACATGCAAGTGCATATTTTTTATAGTCAAAATCTTTACATTCATTTGCGCAATTACAACTTAATTAAGCAAAAATTATTAAGAAAACGAATGCATTGCTGTGTTGTTTTGCTGCTTACAAAATTACAACAATGAAACATTAGCACAACAATGGACGTTCATAAGAAGCGACACGAATGGCTGTCTGCACAAGCAATAATTTTGCACACATACATACATAAATATATATGTGTATAGTACATACATATGTATGCTATAGAGTATGGCCAGAAATTGCTTGGTTGGCTCTTCAGCGTTTTTTGGTTGCATGTAATTAAAATTTAACGAGCTTGTATAACATGCACTGACGCAAGAAAAACGAAAAACACACTACTACAAGGCATAATATCCTCTACCTCTACATACATACATACCTATGTGTATATGGGGTGTGTAGCCAAGTATGCCCCAGCTGGTCATAATGGCCCACCCCGTGTACGTACGTATGAAACATGAAACACTTGCATGTGTATGTACGAATATGCACAAGTGCAATAGGAAATAGGAAAGCCCACATACGTATGTGTGTATGAATGTATTCCTCAGCAGTTAGTCAGTAATGTGGCGGCCGTTTTGGTTCGACTTTTGCATATTCATGCCAAAGTCATAAAGCAACTTGTTTTGCATGTTAACAAGACACTTTCGGCTCGCGACGTAATGACCAAATACAGCTATGCAACAATGACAACAATGGCAATAATAGCAACAACTACAACTACAATTAAATTACGAAACGAAATTAAACAAAGAAATGGCAATGGTTAGAGGAACATTAAGCGTAAATGAGTGAGTACTGGTGAGCGGCAAATGAGCTCGAAAAGCACATAAAAATTCCTTAATGAAATAAACAAATTTATTAGCAAAAAAACATTACTACCAAAAGAGTATATATCTATAAATAAAAATAAGTGCATTTAAAAAAATAAAAAAATAAAATAGTTGAAGTAAATGGCAATAAAAGGAAGAGAATTACATACATACTTATGGGTGCATCCATAGGTAGGTGTGGAAGATGCGCTGTAACTTCGCATTTTACTGTCACATAATTAACCCTTTAATGACCGAATCGAGCACTACCATCCACCCCCTTTTTTAGAAAGCAATGCGCATTACTTTGATAAGCTATTCGTGCGTGCTTCGATGCGCTAATAAAATTTATATATCCTCTACGAAAACCTGGTCGCACCTAAAGTTATATTAGGGGAACTGAGCGTTAAGTACGTACATAGGTAGCCTATCTTATGCCGTTGATCCGTTTTCGTGGGTTACCCCTAAAAAATGTCAACACGATGAAATGTCATTCAATCGCATAATGAGTAAACAAAACGTGCAAATATTGCTTTTAATAGCAAACAAATAGCATCGTAAAGCGCAAATTTACTGTTAATTGAAATTGAAAGGAAGGCATGGAACATTTTTGAGTTTTATTAGCTGCTTTCATTACGAAATGTTGCAGTGAAGTGCGCGTCCTGGCACAAAAGCAACATTCATTTAAAACCTAGGCATTTTTGGAGTATACATTTTAGTACCGTTGTAATATGGTCCTGGACGCAATGTTACTGCGGAAGGTTGGAGTTCCCACATCAATGCTGATTTCTCGGAACAAACTTCTGACTTTAGATTAGGTTAGATTAGATGGTTGCACTTCATTCCGTTGTGGTACCATTGAAGGAGAAAGTAGAAGCAGGAATAAGAAATAAGTTAGAGCGGTTTTCTAATGGTGATTAAAGTTGTATTGACCCTCTCGTGCTAATGGTAAAATTCAGCAAGCGGTTACCAGCTCAAGCGTGGTAAAAGAGTGGGAGTCAAGAGGCCTTAAAACGAGACGAGAGCAGGCAGGTGCGCTTATGCCACCTCATCCGTTAGACAGCAGTAGCCTAAGGGAATTGAATAATACCACGTTTCTAAGTTGGACAATGCTTGGTTACAATCGAGAATTGTAGGTTTGTTAGTCTTAAAGGTTCCCTCCAATGCACGCGCAGCCGGAAGGACTTCACGACCCTGCAAGTTAGTGTTCTTCATCAGAGCTTACTGAGTTAACTTTTATGTAGATCACATTTCCAAGAGCAGGCCACAGGTAACGACCGTCCAATCTTCCCTTTGCACGATGAAGCTGCCTCGCGTACAGCTCTGCCTCAACAGTCAAGCGGTGTTTTAACCTGATCGCGACACGCGTAGGAGTAATTTTGTGTGGGATGTCTGCGAATACCACATTTAGCTTTGTGTTAAGCATTAGAATAGTAGTGGTTCAAAGCGCCCCACTGATTCCAATGAGATTGGCACTCCCTCACGGATATTTTTGGATTCCATTGGAAATCCGCCAGAAGGTTCTTCGCACGATGGTAAAGAATAAATCAATGCTGAACTCTAGGTTCATGTCAGACGAGGTCTATTTTGAACAAAATAAGTAGTAAGGTAAAAAGCAAAAGTGTCGAATATGGAGTGATTGCAAGTAAACATTTTTTATGAGACAAAATTGCACTGCAACAGATACTGGATACCGTTATTTACAAATGTTAAAATATTTTTGTTTCCAGAACTCTGCAAGTTTATCATAAGCTTGCCTGTATTGTAACGAACATTTCATGATGAAATTATTTCCAAGAACTCCCAGCGCAAATAAAAATAACGCTGGTTCTCTACTTATTATATGGGGCACAAGCTTAGCCGAAGCGGAAGTTTAAGCCAGAAAACTAGACGTGTTATAAAAACCAGGAGCAAGAGAGGCTTGCTAAACTGTGTTTCGTCCATTAGATAAAAGTTGGAACGAAAAACAAATAAATCGAATGTTCTTCAATCGCTTGAGTCATCAGTCAAAAATAAAGGCTAGTCGCAAAACTAGTGAAGATCGTGAGTATGTCTCAAACTACCCACGTAAAAAGGTATATAGGAAAAAAAGTGGTAAAACTACGTTAGGGGTAATTTCTCATGAATAGACGTTAACCCTTTTAAATCAATCCAAACATAATTCAATTTACGCCATTCAGGCGCACATTTCGGTCGTCTCTTCTTTTCGAGGAGGTTTCTTCTTTTCCACCCTTACTCCACGCGAAGTAGTTCTTACTTGCTTGCTACACAAACGTAACTGCATACAATACATACATACACTCTAGTATTTATGTCAGCCTGTCAGCGAGTGCACTTTATTAGAACGCCACTAAGTCTAACGCTACTTAAGTAAGTCCACCATAACACTTTGTGTGCAGTATCTAAATTTTAATACTACTCAGTGCACACGCACAAGATTACTTACAAGCATAGAAACTTATTTATGTACATATGTAGGTACAATGTTCTAGTTAGCTCCACTTTGGTGCGGCATGCCACATGCTCGTGCTCGTCCCACCATTGCCACCAATTTATGCGTTTTTGTCACGCGCCAATTCATTCGTATTTTTGTTGTATTTTTTACTAGGAAAAAGTTGCAAGGGGGAACTATTTCAATGTAGCGTAATAAAGGAAAACTAAGGCATTGAAATTCCAATCATATGTTGGTGCCTCTGAACTACTTCGAAGCTATTTCCTTGATTAGCTAAGGGTAAAGAGGATGAGCTTATCCTTTTCGGAGTTTATTATTGATGGTATTGGTTTGTATTGAACGATTGCTGGTGCTACTTAGTTAATTTAAGAGTTATTTAGAGTGTAAAAAGGTGTATTTTCTCAATTACAAAAAAATATTTGTATTACTTTGAGCGAACCGTATAAATGGGAAAGAATGCACAA
Source organism: Anastrepha fraterculus (assembly GCA_037575425.1). Lineage (NCBI taxonomy): Eukaryota > Metazoa > Arthropoda > Insecta > Diptera > Tephritidae > Anastrepha > Anastrepha fraterculus. The sequence goes on along the minus strand of JAYXIM010037042.1, from coordinate 60,913 downwards.
AGTAGCTTCTTTATATCACAGCTAAGCCAATGGGAACAGCAAAATAATTTTCTTCAATCTAGTTTTTTAATTTCTTAAAATCGTTGGGAAGGTATTTATATAACCTTAACAGATCTAAAGACTACGACTCCTTCAATTTGTGTTCGGCTGTTCCAACATAAAAGTCAAACAGAAAGTTCTGCAGCTTACATAAGGTTTCAAGATCGGAGCAATGTTATGTTCAATTAAATAAAGAGAGCAAGTTCTGGAAGGAACACTTCTTTAACTTATTAAATAGCAACAGCAGTGGAAACCACAGAGTCTATGAATTCTGATGGAGTAACAAGCATGGATGCTCCGCATTGTATTCTTTCCACTTTGCTGCTAGATGTGGTCTTAATTAGACTGACCGCCTGAAAGTGGAACCATATAAGAAAATGTCGTTGAAACAGACGCCTGTGTGCTGTGTGCTGACAGTTATGATTTCGAGGTTGTAAGAGACATCTGTTTTTACGAACCAGTCTTGAGTTCCAACGGAGGGCTACTTTGGACTAAGTAGGCAATTGAGTAGTAAAGACCTCTCTCGACGAACAAAACTAACACTTTACAAGGCTCTCACCATGCCCATCCTAGCGTATGGCGCAGAAACGTGGACGATGACAATATCCGATGAAGCGACGCTTGGAGTGTTTGAGAGAAAGATTCTGCGCAAGATTTTTGGACCTTTTCACGTTGGCAGCGGCGAATATCGCAGGAAATCGGTGGGACGATGAGCTGTATGAGCTTTACGACGACATATATATAGCGCAGGGAATAAAGATCCAGCGGCCACGTTGACTGGGTCATGTCGTCCGAATGGATACAAACGCTCCGGCCTTGAAAGTATTCGATGGGGTACCAGCTGGTGGTAGTAGATCACGTGGAGAAGGACTTGGCTTCACTTGATCTCTAGCACATAAGATTTGTTAACTTACTGTTAGTTTCTTATTCAAGAAAGAAAAAAACATAAACTTAGTGTTTCCAACTGGCGCCGGAAAAACGATTGGCGCACTTCCTTAAGCTCGGCCAAAATCGCTTAAGCGGTTATCGCCCCAATCAAGACGAAAAAGAACAGCTTATACACAGTAATTCCTGTAAGTTTCATAATGAGATTATAAATCCGTAAAACACTGATCTAGTAAAGCACAAGCATACTTAATCGGCGCTTCGAACGATTTCCATGCGCGTTAAATTTAGTATTTACTATACAGCGCATGCTCGATAACGTGAACTAATTCAAACCAAGGCAGTTCACGTTAACAAAAGTGTTCACGTTTTGGAATGGCCAAAAAGACTAAGTAAATATATTTTTTCACATTTTACATTTTATTCTTGTTTTCGGTACATATTAATTGAAAGTGAAGTCATACGATGGTTTTATTTAAAATAATCAGTCATCTTTTTTTGTATCTTCTGTTTTTCTAAAACTTGAAGCACAGCTTTTTCTCTTAACCGTCTGTGTGTGTCTGAGTGTGCTATCTTATCATTTTGATGGACGTCTTCATGACCAGCCCATATTAACGCCTTGTTGAAAATTTCAACTGCTTCAGTCCGCTTAATTTTCTCCAGTTGCTCTGATACGCTGTCATCATCAGATTCGTTCTCTTATTGATGATCGTCATCTGCATTGCCCTCCTCGATATCTTCGTTTCATTCATGAATGGCTGGTAACGTGATTCAATCTGAAATTTTTAATAAAAAAAAGTTTTCAATAACCCACATACATATCTTTGAGCATATCCGCGAACACGAACGAACATCAGGATTTAAACTACTAAGGAGATCGACGGTGTTGCTAATCAAGGTGCGAGGTTCAGCTCAGTGATGGTAAATGATTTTTTGAAAAATCCCTACACAGCCCCAAAAAAATTCCCTACTTTTCCCTACGCTTACAAATAATTTTCCCTAAACAATTCCCTACATTTTTTCACCTGTGTTTACACTATAATGAAGCACTTGCAACGTCAAATTTGAAATATTTGCTTAAGTTTGGACTTGGTGCTGTTTTGCTACTTTATAATAACAACAAATTTTATTTCAAATATATATAAATACACATATTTATTATATTATAAACACATATACATATAAAGAAAAATTCAGCAAAAAGGCTAAAAACTAGACTTCTTCATTACATTCAGTTCTGTTTAAAACAAGACAGAGTTTCTATTTTTTCAGAATCCGGCACGATTACTTTGAAGAGTGGGATTAAATGGTCCATCACTTGCAGCGCGTCATTATGCTCAGCGAAGAACATATTAAGTCTTAATTCGAAATTTCTGGAACCATTCGGTTTAGATACTCGATTAAAAAAAAAAATCTGTTTATTTTAGGTGTCTTTTTTATTGCCTTCATATTTTTTTGGTGCATTTCTGATTCGGCGTGCTTCTGACAATCAGACTTGCCGCAGTTCAAAGCCTTTCGCACGCAGCACATTTGCATTTGAATAGATCGTTAGCCACAGCTTCCAACCAGCCACTAAAATTGTCGTCGTCAAGCCACTTGTTATTGAACTTTTGTTTCCGATACTTGCATTGTTTTTTCTGGTGTTCCTCTGAAGAGTCAGTCGAAGAGGGGGAACTCATATATAAATATATATGCGTTTTAAATATAAAAAAAGCTAAAACTAAATTAATTGCAAACTTAATTCAAAAGTGAAAAGCAGCAGAAAACTAACAATATTCGCGCGAAGAAAAAATCGCGTTAGCGTTAATGAAGAAAAAAACGGAAATGTTGCCATATTGACGATTTTAAAAGTATTATGCCATATAGAAAAAAAGTCGGGCATGAAACATTACTGCGGATTTTTATTTTAAATGAACTTTTCTAATTTTCCCCACTATTTTAAATTTTTTTCTGTCCTTCTTGAAAATTCCTTAAACTTACAGAATTTAACAAAATCTGTCCTTCTTTTCCCTACACCCACATTTTTCGACAAAAATTCCTACATGTAGGGAATTTTCCCTACATTTACCATCACTGGTTCAGCTTCCCATTTTTCTTTTAAAACCGTCAACCAAACATTATCTCGGGATCATCATTGTTTACCGCAAAATTTAAAATACTGTTCCAGCACTTAGCTAATGTTGCTTCACCAACACGAAACTAAGCCGCATCCAAAAGATTTATAGTTGTTTTTAAGCTAATTTTTTTCAACGACTCGAGCAAATCAGACTTTGTCGGCTGTTATTGAAGCTAGAAAGCTGTTTCAGTAATGCAACTTAGTGATTTTTATTGCATTCTGATCCATCGGTTGAATGAGGGGAGTAACGTTTGGTGGCATAAACATTGCCGAAATTTGCCCATTCTCCTTTGTCAGTTCAGCTTCATTTGGGTGAGAAGGAGTGTGGTTGATTAGGAGGAGAGCTTTAATTGGTAAGGTTTTCTCCTTTAAAAACGATGTAACCTTAAAAAACAACCAGTGAACCTTAAAAATCGGACAAAACTTCAAAGGAATATTCACTTGTGGAACAAATGACTCATGAAACCATTGCTTGAACATAGCCGACGTCATCCACGCGGATTTCGAGCTCTTATAGTCGGTGGCACACTGAAAGTTTTTAAAGCAGCGTGAATTCTTCGCCTTTCCAATTACTAAAAGCTTAAGCTTGTGGGATCCAGTGGCGCTTGAACAACATAAAAACGTGATTCGCTACTTCTCGGACTTTACCCTGGGGCTCTCTTCTCCAAACTTGACGCGTATGATTTCTCTGGCGAAAGTCTCCAGAACAACCCCGACTCATCAGCATTATATAACTGATCGTTGCACAACTCCAATTCGGCCATTTTAGCTTTAAGTTTTTCTTTAAACGGATCCACTAGCTGAGGTTGCGAAGACAGTTTTTCGCCTGATATTGAAGAAGACAAATACCGTACCTCTTCTTGAATCCTTGGAGCCATCCATCAGTAACGAAGAAGTTTGCTTCATTTTCTTTAAATTTTGCATGCAGTGTTTTTGCCTTTTCTTTCAACATTAGAGCACTTACTGGCCAGTTTTTATCTCGCATTCGGATAAACCAACGATAAAGAGCTCTCCCCATTTTGGGCAACTCTGAAGAACGCAGTGTTTTTCTATTTCCAGGCCCGCAATACGTGTTGTTTACGCATTTTAAAAGCACTTGCTTTTTCGCTTTAATGTTGATTTAGCACATTACATATATTTCTTTGCTAAAATCGTCACAGATGAACCTTTTTTAAAAAGCCGAGAATTTTAGCCTTTTGTTTTAATGCACACGGGCTTTTAAGAACTCATTTTCACCAGGAAACATATAGAGCTTTTTGGGTTTGTTCACGTTTTAGAGTAGTCAATGCACAAATCTGTCTGTTCACGTTTTTGGTGTTCACGCTTTAGAGCGTTCACGTTATCGAGCGTGCGCTGTAATATTTTATAGCCAGAGAAACTGAAACCTAAGTATCGGAAGACTTTTAATTTGTGCAAATACTATAGCATCGTATGCCAATTAGAACTGACACTTGTGAACTGGACTATGTAGTATGTAAACAAATAAGCAATGACTCAAAATAGTTTTTTATGTAGTAAAAAAATGCTTAAAAACAAAATTGGATGATTAATTTTGCGCCATCTTGTAATTAAATATTTATAATATAGGCACATATACATGCACGTGTATGTACACATATGAAATACATATCTTCATACGCAGCCGTTGAGCCCCTTCTTTCTTAGCTCCTTGTCTTTTGAAACATCTGTTCCATTTCCAGAAAAATATTTCTCAATTAGACATGCTTCAGCAACGGAGCATAAAAGTATAAAGCGAGCTGTCAAAACATGAAATTGATCACAGCCCGTTGGGGATTTGTGGGTGTTTAAAGAAAGCAGTGGAAACAATGTCGATGTATGAATGCAGATATGTACATAAAACAAAATCACAAAACTACAAATATTTGTGTGAACCTCACAGTCAATGAGTCAATGAGTAATCGATAAATCGCTGATTTGTACAATCAAAACATTACTAAGCAGAAATTAAATGAAAAAGAAAAATTAATGATTGAGAGCCGCAGATCAAATGAGTGAGAAACTGGCAAATCAGTAAATGTTGGCATTAAAGAAAATAGTTTTCTTGTTGATACTACAGGCATTTATGTTGAACATTTTCAAGCTACAAAAGGATATACACTAATGTGATAAACAAAAGCAGCCTGCATATTTCTATGTACAAAATGGAATTACAAGGTATAATGAATATTTCGATATCCTTCTACTCACTTGCCACAGCTGTACACATTTATTCACGTACTTATGTGGTTCTAGCCCTTCAATATTTATATGACTGCAGGCAAGCAGGAGGCTATTTAATATAATTAATGATGTACCCTTTTTTACAAAGATTCTACGTAAACTGTCTCTAAACGGCTACCAAAAAGGTATGTAATTGCAAGTAATGAAAGAAAGGATTTCCAACCGCATGAGCCGCTCTTTGTGGCTTTCTTCAACACATATTCTGCTTTTCTTTCCTTGCTAACATTTTTACCTTTCTTTATTTTCATTCATTCTCCCTGCTTCGCTACTGTATGCGTGGACATTAATTCAACTCTTACCTGCAACGAAAGTACTGTAGGTTCCTTGTTATAACTATTCAGATCCCTCTTTGGTAGGTATGTATGTATGTAGGTATATATTTTCTATGATTAATCACCTGTATTGATCGTCGAGATTAACTAAATGAGACAAATTTAATATTGGTTTTCGGTAAATTGCTTATTTAAAAAATTATGTGTGATTTGCTGATAAGCTTGATTGTTGGTAAAAATGTATGTATGTATGTATATGCCAACAAACATAATTTGGTCGATAAGGAAATGAGTATTGGAATAGAAAATTAAGGTTGAGTAGAATAGGGAAAAGCGCTAATTAAACAAGAAAAAAGAGTTCGGGCAGGGTATGACAGTAGCACTACAATGTTTTGAATATAATGAAAATAAGGAACTAATAACAAAAATATAATAATGCTACTAATACTAGGTTGTTCAATAAGTTTTGCGGTTCGACAAGAGAGGGCATTGCTACTAGCCTACATTTTTTTTCTTTGATGTGTTGGCACACTCTTTATATGAACGTATGTGAACTTTCATTTCAATCTCAGAACTCATTCTTTGTTTACAAGCCATTTAGTATCGCCGTGTTTTGCACAGTATTTTCTACAATGGAAAAATCAAATATCGTGCAGTGATTGAATTTTTATTTTTGGAAAATTTAAAAGCAACGGAAATTTACTAACGAATGTTGAAATTGGACTTCTTGCCATCCATCAGTACAATAGAAAGATGGGTTGCTGAATTTAAACGTTGTGCTAGAAGCCTTGAAGACGATCCGCGTCGCGGACCCCAAAACAGCAACAACAACAGGAATCCTAGAAAAAATACAGTATATCGTATAGGAAAATCGTCGAGTGACTGAAGGAGATTTAGTAGAAGCCCTCGGCAACTCATTGGACAGTCTAAGCAATAGTTTGACTGAAGTGTTGGGTTTCAGAAAGCCGTGAGCACAATGGTTGCCGCATTCGCTAACAATGAAAAAAAAATACACATTCGAATGCCATTTTCTCAGCGACATTTAGAACATTTTCGAAAGGATAACGAGAATTTTGTTAGTCGATTCATCATAATGGATGAGGCTTGAGTCTATCACCATGATTCTAAATAAAATCAAGAGTAAAGAGTGGTGTGAACCTTGTTCTTCGGCTCCGAATCGAACTCGTGTCCAGAAATCGGCCAAGGAGGTGCCCAGAACAGCTGTGAATTTTGGTACAAGTTTATTGATGTTCAGGGAGACTATACTGAATAATAAAGTGTATTTCAAATTATCAGCAACTATATCAGCATAAAATATATTTTTCAAACTGAGTTCCCACCTTTTAAAAAAGTTAAAGTCATTAAACTAATGAGTCAGAACAAATAAATTGCAATGAATTATATTAAAAAAAAAACACAAATAACAAACCAATTTTAACTCGAAAAACATTAATATTTAACAAATATTCTTCATGAACCCAGTTAAGCTCGCCGTTGTATAAATTATATAAATGTATACATATATATATTTTTTTTTTTTGTAGAACAGATATATATATATATTGATGCCTCGAATTACAGTTATAGCGCGCAAATGGCAGCCCTATTTAAAACAAATCTTGCATTGTTTAAACATAGCAATGTTTAAGGCTGCATCTGACAGCTTCATTTACCAGAAACCTTGAATTTTTAATATGTAGATACATTTTTATAATTTGTGTATGGCAACCCTGTTAATAAGAAATATTCTGTTTTTCTCTAAAATAAAAATTTAATTTTAAATGGCAACCTTATTAAAAATTAATATTAAAGGAATTATATTTTGTAAAAATTAATTTACTTAGAGTTTCTATTGAAACTTTGATCAAAAAAATAAAATAAAATTTTAAACATTTAAAAGTACAATATATCTATTTGAGAAAAGGAAATTTTAATATTTTACTTTTTTATTAGAATCAAAGATACATAAATGGCAAATTTTTTCATAAATCAATAAAGCATAAAAGGTACAAGGAGAGAAGGATTTGAATAATAGGGGATATGTAGGATAAATAAATGGCAATACCTTCTTAAATAAACTAAACGTAAGTGGGTTATAATTGACAAATCTTGTTTATGAAAATATAAATAAATTGATATTTGGAGTTTTTAATTGTATTATTACAAATTCGCTTGGCAACTCTGTCAATAAAAGTCAAAAGTCAACGTTTAGCAAACAAAAAAATTTTTTTTTAAGTTTTTGTCACTTTCGCATACTTTTCACTGTTTGGGCGTTTGGTCGAGTTGTTCCACAAAATAGAGAACCTACGCTTTTAAGCCAACTCCGAATGGCAGATGGTTTGTTTTGTATGAGCAGCTTTCTGATAGCAGAAATACATTCGGAGGATTGCCATTACCTGCCAAGGCACGACCGTTATTAGAAAAACCTTTTGCTATCAATTGGGGTTTCATGGCCGATATTAATCGCAAAAATATTTTTAAAAATGGCCAAAATCTGCATTTTTTGACTTTTTAACCTCGAATTGCCAAAAATCCTGACGTGCTGGAGCATTTTCAAGGTCATATTCGTTGTCAGCATAAAAAAACCTTCAAGAAACACCCATAGCCGTTTTAAAAGCTGTAAAAAAGCGAGATTTTGTTGGCCTGTGTTATTTAGTCCACTTCTTTGAACCAGCTCGAAAAAGCAAAATATCAAAACAGGTACCATTAGAGTAATGTTTTTTTAGCCCTCTTGACTTTCCATTATTTTTGCACATTTGATCAACGTTGATCCTGTAATATTTTCAATATAAAAAATATTATAAAAAAATCAAAAACTAAAAAGTACAGCGACTTCTTGGTGGTCCAGTTTATCCATGTCATACATGCATCGGCACACTCACACTTTTCTGCACGAGTACACTAACAAAACAGGGAAGCCAAACAGAAACGGCGAATGAAGGGCATAACAAGCTACCTGTGCAAGGAATTGTAAGTGCCATGAATCGTAAAATAAATAAAAAACAAAAACACAAAAAAAAAAAATTCAAAGGAAGCAACAAACCACCCCATGTCAAATGAAGCGATGAGCATAAAATATAAATTAAGAAAGTCATAGCGAGTGTGAGGACGTGGGATCACAGCAGCAGCAGCAACAGCGACTAAAACAAGGAAGCCATCACACGTCGCTTTCTTGAATTGTCTAATGAACCACCAAAAAATGTCACCAAAAATTATGAAGGGTCGCATGCCAAACCAACTCCGATGTCCATTGCAGCAATCGCTGTTCGTGGATGATCGCGAGGATCACTCACACGCTGTAGTCATTTGCGTTGGCGTGGCTCGCAGTAAAATGCGTTTTAATTATGCACCACACGTTGCCCCAATTGGCGGCAAGTTGTGTGGTGGTTGCGGTTTAATTGTTGTGGTTGTTGTTCTTGTAGGGCAGCACCAGCTGTCGCTACATGGTGTTCAGGTGGACGGGTGCACTTTGACTTTGACTTGATGAGCAGGAACACACACGAAATTATTGTAGAAACCGTGGCAACCTTATTACGCGCTGAAATATTGCTCGTTCATATACTTACATACGAGTATATCGATGGGAAGAAAGGCATTAAAAAAATGTTGGTTCCTGTCGCGCACTCTGTGTTATTGATCCCATTGTTATTGTACGAATGCGCGTTTGCATACTAAACCAAGGAGTAGAAAATGTGGTATAGGAGCGGACAGGAACAAAAGGGTGCATGAAGTGTGGCTAGTGATTCGATGATTTTGATTCATAACTATTGGCCTTTGGCCAAATAGGGCTGATGGTGGCAGATAGAACTTTTTCTGAGAGGAAATTGGATAGAATATCATAAAAGACTGCAGGGTATAGGGTAGGATGTGATAGGATATAGACAAAGTGTCATTGGAAAAGGGCAGGATAGAGTAAAAATGAAAGAGTAGAATGCTTTTAGAAACAACTGTTTGAAAAAAATGCTGGAAAAAAGCAAGAAAATAGGATAAGATACCATAAAACATATATAATATATCCGATAGGATGGGGTATCATAGAAAAAAGTGGATATTAAGGATAGGATAAAAGGGCAGATAGAATTAATGAATTAGAAGATGTGATAAGATAGCACAGAAGAGACTAAAACACGATAAAATATATAAAGCCTGTATTGGTCTTATCCCTAATAAGTCAACGTAACTCAAAATGGCTAGACAAGACTGGATAGATAAAAATTAAAATTTCGATATATAAAAATGTTTAAAATAATATTGTCCGCAAGTGAATATAGGTCAAAAAATATGATACATTTTACTTTTACTTAGCAAACTGTTTACAACTATGACAGTATGTGTTGTGAGGGATGCCCATTTGGCGGCTTGTTCTCCGATGGACCAGAAGCCAGTTATGTTTAAGAGAATTTTAATACGATTTTCCTTTGAAAAGTCTGAGCAAGGTTATTTTTATTTCGGAAGAGATCAACAAATTAGAACAGCGTTCGAAGAAGTATAAGCCTGAAAGCGGACTATGTCGAAAAAAATATTTTTGAACTTATTCTTTTACTGGCCGGTTAAACATTTTTTTGTGCCATTGCCTGCTGGTTCCTCAAAAAAACATGGCGCCAGACCTTTTTCTGTTTATTTTCTGCTTAGAGTAACTCATTGGGAACTCCTTGTTTATCGGATTCGAACATAGAGCTGCGACTTCTTTAGCTGTTTCGTCTGCCAAGATTCAGTAGATAGAATGGGGCACAATAAGATAGAGGAAAATAGGACAGAATTAACGGGTGGGCCATATAGCGTTTGCTTTTCAAACCACCTATTTTTTTGAGAGTGGTAGCACAAATTACATGTTAAATGTGTTGATAATTTACTTAAAGGTTGTTTCCAAAAATTGAAGAGGATGACATGGACGACATTTGGTTTCAACAGGACGGTGCAACTTGTCACACTGCCAAAGTTACACTCGAACTTTTGGCTACCGTTTTTGAAAACCGAATAATCAGCCGAAATTCCGAGCCGTTAAGGACAAATGCTATGCGAACCATTCTGTACCAATTCTGTACTATGGTATTGTAATATGGTGGGATGCCCTTGAGAAGAGTGGGAACATCAAAAAACTTGACAAGGTTCAAAGACGAGCATCTGTTCTGATAACCGGAGCCATGTCAACCACACCATCGAAAGCATTATATGCGACATTAAACTTCCTTCCGGTAGATCTGTAGGGAATATATAACGCACGCAGTGCGGCAATCAGGCTCTAAGTAAGTGGTCAAACACGGATTATGGTCACGGTAAAATTCTGGCTGGCAGTTTGCGGCTTCCCGGACTGAGGGACTATGCACTCCCGTCTATACTTGCCATTACAGCGTTTATGACCCTCCTACCCTCAAGGGGACGGGGCGATGTAAAACAGGGCGAGTCCTTCCATGTATACACAGATGGCTCAGAGCTCGAGGGCGGAGGTGTATATTCCGAACATCTGGGGATCTCCTTCAGTTTTCGGCTCCCCGACTACTGTAGTGTCTTTCAGGCAGAACTGATTCACAATAATAGAAGCTGCGACACTGATACAGTATGATGCGATATCCGGAAATGATATCTACATTTTCACAGATAGCCAAGCGGCTACAAAATCCCTCACAAAACAGTCGACAACTTCCAAGATAGCCATGAAATGTCGCACATCTCTTAACGAGATGGCTGAGTCATTTCACCCAAAGGTAACATGGGTTTCTGGCCATCGCGACATTGAGGGTAACTGTAGAGCCGATAAACTAACGAAACTCGGCACCAAATTGACTAATGAGTACATAGATAATGACATAGGGATACCCTTAAAAACATGTAAGCTACTCATCCTTGAAGAAATTGTAAGGAAAGCAAACGAAAGATGGCGTAATGAAGCCACCTGCAAAATCGCCCATCAACTGTGGCCGACTCTATATGCTAAACGCACATAATCTCTGCTAAGCCAAAATAAACACAGTCTTAACACATTTATCCCATAACGGGGCACTGCCTAATAGGTAGACATGCCCAAAGGATGGGTGTACAAACACATGACTTTTGTAGAAGTTGTCTAGATGAGAACGAGGAAGAGACAATCTCGCACCTACTGTGCCACTGTCCTGCTCTATTCAGACGCAGATTTACTATTCTGGGTAAACAATTTTTTAATGAGTTGGAAGATCTCAGTTCTACAGAAATGAGATATATTCTAAAATTTTTTAAAAGCACATACTGGTTTTAGGAGAAATATGGACAAGCTGCCCACGCGGCATCACAATGGGCTATGAGCCTGAGTGTGTCCCACAGGGCAACCGCTTCAACCTTACCTAATATAAGACAGGAAATGGTGAACACAATTGTTAGGATAGAACTGAATATCATAGAATAGGTTTGGTTTACTTTTCTGGCGGATCTTAAGTCAGGTTTGAAGTCTAAAAGCATAAATGTAGTTGATACATGCACTTTTGAAAGTTTTTACCAAGCAGAAACAGGAAAGGCAGTTGGCATTAAATAGTCCCTCTCTTTTCACTAATTGCTCGCTAGTTAATAATTCCCAACTATGGAGGCCCCGGTGGTAAGAGGCGTAGTTAGTGTTAAGGGTAATTCAGTGAAAAAAAGCATGATTTTAAGAATTATTTTAGCGATAGAGATAATATTGGCTTATTACCCTAATCCCCATATAATGTTGCAACATTTGAGCAATTTTCTAAATTTTTGTAGCAAAAGATGTCTCGAAAAATAGTTCTTAAAGGAGTTGTTCCTAGAGGTATCTCTTGAAGAATAGTTCGGTCAATTTCTCGTAGCACTTGCAACCCAAAAAACCAAATTTCTCTTACAAAATTCCTCCAATTCATTATTTTAGGATTAATAAGGGATATTATTACTATCATGAGTTGATTTATCTCTGCGACCTGAAAGATGTAAAGTTTAAGATCTATTGTGCCTCTTCAGGGATTCAGAGCATTTCTCTAAACAGAACTTCGTCATTAAATTTTAGTATTTGATCTATTTTATTGAGTTTTATTTCCTCCGCTGGTAAAATGTCAATCAAAAAATTCGCGGAATATATTCAGAAAATTCAAAATGCAAGTTTATTCCTCAAAAGTGATATTTTCGCCCTCAAAGTACTTCAACCGCGACGCACATATACCAGCATTTGATCCAGCTCTCGAAACATTTCGGAAACCCTATTTTCGGTAAAGCTATCTGAGACTTCTTCGATTTTTCTATTACATCCTTTCGGGTGTTAAAACGCGTTACCCTTAGTGATTTTTGACTCGCTCAAATAGAAAAAAATCGCAGGGAGACATACCATATCAGATGACTTCGATGTCTGTTTCGTTCTTGTTTAACAATTGACATATAAAGATGTCACTGTACGACTGTGTGTTATCATATTGCAAAATCCACGAGTTGTTTTCCCACAAATCCTTTCTTTTCTGGCGAATTGCTTCACGTAAACATCTCATAACGCCCACATAGTAGTCCTTATTAACTCTGTGACCTTCTAGCAAAAATTTTTGGGCGCAAAATACCGTTGAAATCCATAAAAACAGTGAGCATCGTTTTCTGTTTTTGACTGAAAAGCACGTGGGTTTTTTGGTTTTGGTTCATTCGTAGCTCTCTACTCACTGGCCTGCTGTCTGGATTGGGTGTCGACTCATAAGCCCACGTCTCGTCTCAAGTAATAACGCGTTTCATGAATGTTGAGTCGCATTCAGCCTTGGAAAACATGTCTTTGGCAAGATCAACACGCCCCATTAAGACGTTTCTGAAAAACGCTTTAAAGTCTAGCCGGCCTGGATAAACGGACGCTCGAATACCCAAAACATTGCTTCGATATTGAAATGTTTACACAAATGTGTGAGATGTAGTGCAATAAGTTAAAAAATACAATTTAAATACCTTACCGAGCCTTAACGATCCTCTCTGATAGCTACTCTACTTATACCTACCTTCCCATTTACCTTCCGCTCACGCTTGCACAAAACACACAAATTGTTAAAGCAGATTTTAAGAGGCAAAATTTATTCAATACAAATACGCTTGTACGTTTGCCACCTTTCTACACTTGCTATGGTCGTATTTGATGCAAATATGCTAGATTATAAAAATTGTACATCAAGCGGAGAATGCATACTCCAATATACTCAAAAACTGTACACAAACAAAGTGAATTTTCGTGGAATTTGGGAACTGAGTTGTGATCAGCAAACTCTTCTGCAATTACCCATACAAATCGCACTGCGCTTGGTGAAGTTCCGATGCAGAAGAACAGCCTTTCAGTCCGATTCAATTATCAACATCAGTGTGTTGGTGGCGTTCCATTTGCTGGCAGCTGATGACGTTGGCGCCCACTTAAGTGTCAGCCAAATTGAGTAGTGTGGCATATGTGTGACAGCAGTTAACCAACAGTTGATCCTTTTCATATAAAATTTCACAAGTGGTTTTAATATTATATTAGGAAAAAAACAATAACGGCCCCACGTGTTGAACTCTCACACGCTTGTGCTGGATCTTTTTCGTTTGGTATGGAACAAAGAATGATGAAAGTGATATAAAGGTTAAACTGAACATGCGCACAATGACATGACATAATCGAGGTGCATAAAAATTATAAGTATACTCGTATTAGTAAGTATGTATGAGTGCACAGGCATCAAGTTGCTCATAATGAGTTAGTCCTTTTTAACACTTTTTTGCATTCTCGAACTTTGGATGATGGCTCAATTTTTCGTTCACTTGTGCATTTTTTTTTCTCGAACCTTTTTTTTTGATTGTCGGTTTTGTTTTTTTTTGTTTTAATGCTGGAGCATGGATGTTAGCATTGCTGCATATTGTACACATTTAAGTGATTCGCAGATCATAACATCTGATCTTGTATGATTTATCGTCTACTCCTTGGTGGTCCTTGAATGATGAACTGATTTTTTTAGAAGTATAAGAGGAAAAGTGCTCTATATTTGCTTACTACTTGGGAGTTCCTTTTTTAGCGAGAGTATGAATCGAAATTAGGGAACGAAGCCCATTGAAGCACATTATTGAAAAATTTGTTTGCCAACAAGGATTTGATAAGATTTGATGAATATTTATACGCTTTATTTTTTACACACAGAACTCCTGCATTACATTCAATAAATCACCTTTCCATGGAAGTGCCTTTTGGTGCATTTTAAGCATATCTTCCGCATCGTGAAGTGAGCGCTTTTTCAATGTCACTTAGCAGACATTGAGTGTTGACAGCCAGCATTTAGTCATTGAGCCGGTTATGTCAATCAAGCGCCTTATAAAATTACCATCGAGTAATTACACTTGACTCTTTCTTTCATTTTCTGGTTCAGCGTTCTTCAGTGATTATCACTCGCACATGATTCTAATGTATAGTACAAGTATACGAGTCTATCCGCCTTTCACTACTTCTTTGACCTCAACATCAGCCATGACAGATTAACGTGTCATCACACAAAGGCATGTTCGTTATGTGAGTTGGTGTTATCTGCTCAATTATTGATACCAGTGATCACACAAATGCCCATTTGCTTAATGGCAAGAGAGTTGAGATCAATGCGTGAGTGGTTTACTGAGCAGGGTTTTATTGATGAAGACTAATTGCAACTGTCCAGCTGGATTTTTCAATTTCTGTTTATAAAATTTAAATAATTACTCAACTTGAGAAAGATATTCTCCTTCTGGCAACGAGTCAGTGACGAATGTTCAAAAGGGTGATGAAAATTAATCAACTTTTTTTTTCTTGGGTCTAATGTGTGGTAGACTTTGATACGAGATCATGGAAAATGTTGCAGTAAAAGTGGGATAGATTTCTGCACTTAGTTATCTATTATGCGGAGCCACTTTTGATAGCGTAATTAGGAACGATATACGAGTATGTAAGTAATTTCCTGTCATGAAAATTAAGGTTATGAGAAAAAGTTCGAGAACAGTCGGCTCTGCTCTTTGGGATAGTCTCTGCCTGCAAATACTGCAAGAAGATGGACCACATCCTCTGCTGCTAGTTTGATATTGTATTCATTAGGACAAGGCTAAAAATACAAATGCAAATGTCTCTATTTTAATCTCACCTATACACATCTAATTCATAGCGACATTTTAAGTCCAGACAAAGAAAATAAGCCTCATTTGGTGAATAATATTTCGACACATTTTGCGATAATCTAAAAAGAATTGGCATAATTCTGCAAAAAGGCGTAAAATTAATCATCTAATCTTGTTTTTAAATACCTTTTTACTAAATAAAAAAATTAATTTTGACTGATTTAAATCTTTATTTCGACTTTTACACGCTGCATCGCTTGACTGTTTATTTCACAAGTGTCAAATATGATTTTTGCGACGCCGTTTGCAAAAATTATAAATCTTCCTATAGAGTGACCGGCCGCCGTAGCCGAATGGGTTGGTGCGTGATACTATTCGGAATTCACAGAGAGGTCGTTGGTTCGAATCTCGGTGGAAGCAAAATTTATAAAAACATTTTTCTAATAGCGGTCGCCCCTCGGCAGGCAATGGCAAACCTCCGAGTGTATTTCTGCCATGAAAAAGCTCCTCATAAAAAATATTTGCCGTTCGGAGTCGGCTTGAAACTGTAGGTCCCTCCATTTGTGGAACAACATCAAAACGCACACCACAAATAGGAGGAGGAGCTCGGCCAAACACCTAACAGAAGTGTACGCGCCAATTATTTATTTTTTTTTTTTTTTTTTATAGAGTGACTAATTTTGTGCCTTAAAGTATTCTAATATTGTTTTCTCGCATATTTCTTAGTGATTTATGTGACAACAAATATTCTAAAAAATCTGGCGAAACTGCATTCTGCAGGTTTACTTTTCGTTACATCGTTTGGCATTAGCGTGGCTTTTCAAGAAAAAAGGTCGAAGCTTCAAATATTAATTCAAAATCAAAAATTTTAATATTTTGCTGAAAAGTCATTAGAAGGGATTACAAATTCCTTTAGAGAATCTAATTAAAAAAACAACGACAGTGACTATACTGTTTAAGAGCAATCATCTTCCCTATAATCTTTCGATAATCTTCTATTTCTTCTTTATTGGCTTATCGGCTCGATAACCGCTTAAGCAATTTTGACCGATTTTAACAAACCACTCCAGTCGTTTCTTTCTCGTGTTACCGGCGCCAATTGGACACACCAAGTGAGGCCAAGTCCTTCTCCACCTGATCTTACCAACACAGAGGAGGCCTTCCACTTCCTCTGCTACCACCAGCTGGCACCGCTTCGAATACTTTCAGAGCTGGAGCGCTTGTTTCCATTTCCAAGCCATCGGAGCTGCCGAATTTGTATTCGCTGGACCATGACTTCTCCATCATAAAGCTCATACAGCTCATTCTTCCATCGCCTACTTTTACTCTCCGCCGTAAAGTGCAAACATCCAAACATCTTCCGCAGAATCTTTCTCTTAAACACTCCAAGGGATGCGTCATCGTATATTGTCATCGACCAAGCGTGTGCGCCATACGAAAGGACGGGCATGATGAGAGCCGTATAAAATGTTAATTTTGTTCATTCAGTGTAGCAGAAGCGCGACTTTTAAGGCCGATGATGTTCTTTCGATAAGATGGCACAATATTTTGTTATTTACAACAATAACAACATAAATTGAAATTTTTTTATTTATTTGTACATACAGGGTTTGATTGAAAAGTAATGAGCCTTATTTTTTTAAGCAGTTCTATAAAACCTTTTGGCTTATACAACTAATATTCTTCAAAATAGGACCCTTGAGCGTCAATACACCGCTGGTAGCGGTCCTTTCACTGCAGGAAACATTTTTTAAACTCATCCGCCGGAATCGCGTTCAATTCGGCTGTCACAGTTTTTTGGATCGCCTCGATGGAGTCGAAACACCTCTCCTTCAGCTTTCTTTTCAGGCTCGGGAACAAGAAGAAGTCCAGAGGGAACAGGTCTGGGCTGTAGGGAGAGTGGGGAAGCACCAGAACCCCCATCTTGGCCAATGCAGAGGTGCAGTGGAAGGCGGTTCACATCTTCGTCTGTTTGCGTCGTCGAAGGCCTTCCTGATCGCTGTTCGTCTTCGACGTCCTCCCGGCCTTCCTTGAACGACTTGTGCCACCGTTTTACCTAGGCACTGGACAGAGATTGGTCCCCGTAAGTCTCCTTGAGTAGCCCAATGGTTTCGGTACTCGTTTTGTTTAGCTTTACGCAAAATTTGCTCGAGTAACGTTGCTCCAACGATCGCTGCATTTTCGCCACTCCAAAACCCTAACACACTTTTAAAACAGCTTCCACGCGCGGAGCGATGTTGACTGCACCGCGGTTGCCAGCAAACTGGGACCGGTTTCTAGTGGAAGGGGAAGGTCCAACGATCATTTTCCCCCACCACCCGATTCGGTTGATCGCTTGGCATACACTCCGCGCGGGAAGGCTCATTACTTTTCAATCAAACCCTGTACATATACGAACGTCATATGTAGCCATATGTGTTTTTATTTCGTTAATAAAAATTCCATACTTTACAATATATAGGATTCAAATTCTTTTTTTATTTGTTTACAGCAATAGTAGTTTATTTCTTGGGTTTACAAAGCAATTGCAAGCACTTAGAATTTGGTTTTTAGTGGAGATTTAGCCTTGTCTAGTCATCATATGCCTGACAACAGGTTTGAAAGATGATAGCTTGGCGAGCAGTAAAAAAATACCAGGGCGTAGATTTGGAATTATAGTTAGAAACTTTTTTACTGCAGTGCTTGATGCTTCTTATCCTAGCTCCTACATGTCTCAGGTTATTCCTTCTATTAAGGCTTGTCTTCCGCTGAGCAATACCTGGTCATTAGTATGCGATACTGCTCTCAAGCCGGTACTGTGAGGTGTGTTCGGTATGTCCTGTGAGTATTAAGCTAGCTGCTGGGAATCATCCACAAATTTCGACTCTTTCATAGGTGAATTTCGTCAGATGATTTTTGGCGGACCACTTCTTTAAATACCGAATCCAACATCATTAGGGATTCCGCACATGATCAGTATGTGATCCTTTAGGTTTGGTTAGGTTGTAGCGATTGGCCAATATGGGATACACTAAAACTCATGACGCGTGGGAAACTTGCTCCAATCTTTCCAGAAATCAATGCGAAGTGACAAAAAATGTAGAGGATCTCTGGTGTCCACCGAGCTGATGTGTTCCTTATTCTCATTGAAGAACTGTCTACATAGAATGGCGGATATTCGTCTGGCCGTCGTCAGCCGCAAAATAGTAAACTCCTCGTCCCTACAGAATACATCAAGTGTAGTGGCAATATGATGAAAAGACTTAGCGCCATACCTTTGTCGACCATAGTTACTAGCCCAGAGCTTCCTACTCCCTAACGACAAGGTCCGCAGTAAATTTATTCGTGATTACTGATCACTTAAAACTTATATACTAAGACTCTCAGAACAAGATTTTGGAGCCTAAAGCTGCATCCTCCGCGGAAGCGGTCAAAATAAGAGTAGCCTGGGCCGAACCCGAAATAGACTTGCAGTCACCTTCTAACAAAATGGACACTTTCTAGATCCCCATAGCTTCTACACAAATCCCTAACACGAGTTTGGGGACGAGTGTGCCCAGGAAAGTAAAGTAGTCTGTTCCCATTCTATTTTACTGCTGCGTTTCTGACACCATTAGGGGGTAGTGAATGAAATACCATAGGTAAAGCATAACAAACCCAAAGGAGCCCATGTATTTTTATACGTATTTAGTATTTTTATACTAAATCTTTCGAGCACAAAAATATTCGCTCAAAGTGCATAAATCTTCCGCATAATCTTCTTTCGTTTAAACATTCCAAGGGTCACCTATTCCGATGTTGGCATTTCGTAAAGGTGTGACAGTTAATATATTAGGTTTTTAGCGTCGACAGCGGGATTTGGTGCTGTTTTGTTAATGCTGTTTTTCAAATAAACGAATTGTTTCAGTTACTTTCCACCTAACCTGAAATATGAAAGCACAAGCCTCGTAGTTTTCTTACTTTTACTAATTCATGCTTGAGTGAATTTAAATTAAACTGCAATTCAAAGAATGAATAGTCGGTTTATTCATTCATTTATTCATTCTACATCTGAGTATTTCTACTAAAATATATTTGTCAAATCCAGAGCAAGCTGACCTACCTCCATAGTTTGCATACCTTGAAACAGCGCGCGAGTTGAGAAACAACAAAAAATCAATACTCCTTGGCCAACTGTTTGCTGGTGGTCCAATTAGAAATAAACTTGTTAATTAGACTGCACCATTGAGATTTCGTGTACCATGTCTTTCAGCGTTCTTAAATTAATTTTTTGTCCCTCGCTGCATTGGTGCGATCAGGAGACACAAAGTCAGAGCGAGCAGACGGCGGAGGTTAGCAGTTAACAGTTAGCAGAGCGCAGCGCGTAGTTCTAGACTCCATGGTTCAGCAGCTTGTGGCTTGGCATGATGGTCCAGCACCGATGATCGATGCGCTACATGCCCCACGTTTAAGCTGAATCGTACAGACAGTGGCAGTGGAGGGTATAGAAGGAGAAAATACTCTTTGTTCAGTATTTTTTTTACTAAGGTGCAGGCAGAAATTTCCCAGGCGTATAAATTGGGCATGCAAGCAAACATACTAACTTATATTTAAGTAGGGGCATGAGTATGTGGATCTGTTGGCTTGTTTGCCGTTGACTCATCAGTCATTCACGCGCACATACGCCACATACATGTGCCTACCACATGCACATACAAAAGTTTAAGTACCCTGAGGGAACTCCACTACTTGCCTAGTGGGAACACTTCCACTGCATTTAGAATTATGAACAGGCGTTCTTTCTGTATATCATTTATAAGCAATTGGTGAGCTCGGCACGGTGAAGTCCTAGAAAGTGCAAATTGTGCCCGCTACATACCTTTATTGATCGTTCGAAATTAGTTCGAAATTAGTTCTAAATTCGATCTAATATATACTTACTTACTTACTTACTTAGTCTTGCCATAAATTCTGTGACAATTTTAGAATGCGTACAGCGAGAACGAATTGCTGAAAAGAGTTCCATTAGAGATGTTCTAAAAGTGAAAGTGAGATTTACGAGTTGCGGGAAAATCTTCATATTTCGAGAATGTTTGTCTACCGCGCGAGCACTCGTTTTTTCCAAACGTCGACCAAAGAAGTGGCCGTCATCGCGTGGTTCGGACCAGGGCAACCGTAAAAGGCGTTCGAGAAATAATTCGCAGAAATCCCCTTAGAAAACAGAAAACTATGTCCAGGGAAATGAATGTATCGACCAGATCCATGTCAAGATAAATTAGAGACGATCTCCACATGAAAAACTTCCGTCGCCCAACAGGTCATATTTTGACAACGCGCTTGAAGAAAATTAGACTCAGGAATTGCAAGCAGCTTCTTCGGTGGTACGCGGTTAACGGCCATGAAAATATTCTTTTCACAAATGAAAAAACTTTCACTTTTGAAGAAGTTTTTAATAAGCAAAACAGCAAAATCTATGCTAAAATTTCTAAAGATACAAAAAATGTTGTTGCAAGAGTTCAGCGTGGCCACCATCCATCATTTCTACGAAAAAGTGGTTAAGACCGGAGCAAAGGTGTATCAGGCGTCGTGAAGCAGTGAGCGAACAAACATGTCAGGGGCAGAATGGCTTGAAAACAATGTTCCGAACTTCATAACGTCCACTCAATGGCTCTCAAAATCACCAGACGCGAATTCGATGGATTATTCTCTTTGGGCCATTTCGGAGAGTAAGGTCCAAACTAAAAGATTCACGAGTCTCGAGGCGCTGAAAAAAGCCATTGTCCGCGAGTGGTCCAAAATACCTCCAAGTCGTATTCAGCACCTTACGATTTGTTTCTGGACAGTCTCAAGGCCATAGTCAAGACAAAAGGTGGTCATATCGAGCAGAAAATGAATTCTTAATTTCGTATTACTTTCACATATTTCTTACTTTGAACTGAATAAAAGTAATTTTCCAAACTAAATGTATGTTTACGCTTCGAGTGCCGTACCCAAAACTAATGACGGCGAAACAGCTTATTGCTTTGGGCTATCGTTACATAACATCCACAACTACAACTGATGGGCTACTAATCCTAGGTACGGGTTTGATGAGCAACTTAAAAAAGGGGCATGGCATAATATTTAGAATAGTTAGGTTGGATCAGGCGGATTGCTCTTAAAGAGAGACCACTCGGCGAACACAATGTCGTATTGTAAGAAAGATTTCCACAGGAATGCGCCTTTATATCTTTAAGCCAGTCCGAGCTTTTGGCAAATCTAGTCAGTCCATTAAGAAAAGATGTGGCTAAACTTTCTAAAAACTCGAACAAGAACCATATGAACACGAATTTTGAAGTGTAGTAATGCGCAAAAGAAATTTTTGAATAGATTCCATATTTTCCCATGCCTGCAACTCGAATAGGCGATGTTTCTGTGGCTCACTATCATTCACGCTGCTTCTGCCTTTTGAGAGCCATAGTAATTTCGTGTTCCTCGTTGATCGAGTGGCGGTCAAAGTAAATTCGATATTCTGCAGATGTCGAGAGTAGGCTGTCTGTTGTTAGTAACTGCTCTAGCCTCCTATTCAACATATGACAGCTGGAACAAAAAGCGGTTTGCAAGCTTGGATTCGACTACCTAAGTCGTAGCTAATACCCCGCACAGTTTGCTTGCTGTTTCGTGCAACATCTCTTTCTATGACCTCGTTATCGGAGCTTGGTTGTCTACAAGGAGGGCGTCTACAAGGTTTTGGAAGAGCGATACTTGTCATGCTTACGGGCTTTGCCATCATGTCAATTGAGCATTTTGGAAAATCTCTACTGGGTACATTTACGTTTGGGGAATTCATATGTGTGCGCATGCCCATACAAACAAACAAATATATGTGCATATCTACATTTGTTTTGTGGCCTTAAGCATATGGATGTTATTGTCCGCTGCTGCAGGTGATATGCTTTTTTCAGTGGAATTCCTTGGAATTTTCGTCGCAGAACTAATGACGGTCATCAGCGGTTATAACGCTACTGTTTGCTGTTTTAGTTTATTGGCTGGTTGTCGCGCAGGAGCAGTGGCACTTGATGACGCCGCAAGGATTTCCATATGTATACGGGAACGCGTATTTAAATATATATGTGCATGCGTGTATGTGCATCTTTAGGCTTTTACATCTGGCTTATAGGCATTTTTGTTTACTTAATTTCCTAAGAAATTTAATTAATTCATTTCATACGTATAATTTGGTGAAAAATTACGCTCATTACCAGTAAAATATTTCCAACATCGACCGCGCATTCCTACATCAGGATGGCATATTTAATACAACAACTCGCACATGCAGTGAGTTTGAGTTTTCTCAGGAAAAATGCTCTCGAATAGACTACTAAAAATCGACTGTTGAATAAATATTATTCCTATTAAATTATTTTATGGTAAGCGGTGCAGTTTTTCTCGCCGCATACCACAATTCACTGGGGCGCTTCAATGAAGCACTTTTCTTTACTACTTGTATATCTTCATATGTATGTAAGTATGTTTGCAACTACATATGTACGTACTCCAGAAAAAGTAACAAAAACTTGATAACGTTCTTATTATTTTTTTCTCCATTAATACCAGTGCTTGTTCTACAATTTACTCTCATCGCTCATATACGGACACTTACAAGCATACACGATATACTGCAGTACTCGTGCATTGCTGGGTTACTTGGTTTTTGTGCTCTCGCCGTTTTGGCTCCTTATCCGCTTACATAAATATTTTACGTATTCATCCTTCGTTGGGCGTCCGTCGTCACTCAGCGGCTCTGTGGTGGCTGTGGCGACTCTGGCGCTTTCGGACCACCCAAGTTGCTGTATGCCAAGTTGTTGTTGTTGCTACGTTGGTATTTAGCTTAAACGCCAATATACAAGTGCGCCTATTAAACAGTGAAGTCGCTTGCTGCCCGTCCTTTGCCAATTGTTGTCCGCCAGGCAGTTATTCAGTTGCACAGGCGCGCAAAGCGGCCACTACTTGATGATGATATACACAGGTTGCAATTCAATTGCATACCATTAGGAATGGAGCAGCACATTAGCTTAATGCCTGATTTGTTTTTTATTGTTTCTTTTTTTTTTTGCTGTTTTTTGATTTTTGTATCTGTGTGTGACTATGAAAAAAAGAGAATCTCCGACTAAGGGTTGGCTACAGAAGAGAGTCTGCCAATAATGTAATGAATTGAAGCAAAGAGAATCGAAGAGTACAAAGGACAATTTTTTTTTTTTTTAATTTAAATGATCGGATGTTCGGACATTTATTTCATTCTAAAGAGGAAGGTATCCCGTGGAAAGTAGTGGAAAATAACATCAGGCAAATGACCACCACGACCACGCTTGCAGGACAATATCCTTTTCATGAAATTTTCCAAGACCGAATTGCAAAGTGGCTGCCTTATGTCGTCGATAGCCTCACGAATTCCATCTTTGAGGTCTTGAACCGACCCTGAGCTGTTGGCGTAGACCTTCTTTTTCACGTGGCCCCAAAGAAAAAAGTCACAAGCTGTTAAATCACAAGATCTCGGTGGCCAATTGTGATCACCTCTTCGAAAGATAACACGGTCCGGAAACTTTTCCCGTAAAAGATCAATGGTTCGTTGCTTGTGTGGCATGTAGCGCCATCTTGCTGAAAATAAACATTGTCCAGATCAATACCACCCAATTCCGGCCATAAAAAATAGTTAATCAGCTCTCGATAGCACAATTCTATTCAAAATAAGACCTGTTATTGGAAAACCCTTTATTAGCAATACAGAAAGTTCAACTTAGGCGCTTCTTGTATTCCTAATAAAGTACTTGGCTTTTATATTATATATGTATATAAATTTTCGCTTACACCTTTTTTGCTAACCTCCGCCGTCTGCTCGCTCTGACTTTGTGTCTCCTGATCACGCCAATGCAGCGAGGGACAAAAACTTAATTTAAGAACGCTGAAAGACATGGTACACGAAATCTCAATGGTGCAGTCTAATTAACAAGTTTATTTCTAATTGGACCACCAGCAAACAATTGGCCAAAGAGTATTGATTTTTTGTTGTTTCTCAACTCGCGCGCTGCTTCAAGGTATGCAAACTATGGAGGTAGGTCAGCTTTTTTTCCTTTTCACAAATATATTTTAGTAAAAATACTCATATGTAGAATGAATAAATGAATGAATAAACCGACTTTTCGTTCTTTGAACTGCAGTTTAATTTAAATTCACTCAAGCATGAATTACTAAAAGTTATAACACTACGAGGCTTGCGATTTCATATTTCAGATTCGGTGGAAAGTAACTGAAACAATTCGTTTATTTGAAAAAAAAAGCATTAACCAAGCAGCACCAAAACCCGCTCTCGGCGCTTAAAAACCTAACATATTAACTGCCATACGTTTACCAAATGGCAATGTTTAAAAGAATGTTTAAAAGAAAGAAGATTATGCGGAGGATTTATGCACTTTCGGCGAATATTTTTGTCCTCGAAAGATTTAGTGCAATATATATTTATAAATATATATAATTGGCGCATACACCTTTTTTGGGTGTCTGGCCGAGCTACTCCTCCTATTTGTAGTTTGCGCCTTATTCCACAAGTAGAGGGACC
Source organism: Anastrepha fraterculus (assembly GCA_037575425.1). NCBI lineage: Eukaryota > Metazoa > Arthropoda > Insecta > Diptera > Tephritidae > Anastrepha > Anastrepha fraterculus. The sequence goes on along the minus strand of JAYXIM010037042.1, from coordinate 35,760 downwards.
TAAATATAGTACTTTTTTGGTACTTTGACTTTTAAATTTTAGCTTTTTATTTCCCGTTTAAAGTAACTAAAGTTTTAGTACATAACTTTCGCATTCATAATTTTTTATTTTCCCTATAGAAAATTCTATAGCTTTGTACTAGACTTTCGGATTTAGTACTTTCTTTCTGAAAGAGAAAGCTAATGTAAGTGCTCTCTTCGATTTATATATGTATTATCATTTCCTCAAAAAATCTTTACAATTATTTCCATTTATTACACAGAGAGCTAAACTTTAAGTCCTCACTTATAGATTTAGTAGCTTTTGTTTTCCTAAAAAAAGAAAGGGAAACTTTAGTACTTGACCTTTAGATATAATACTTGTCCTTTTCCATAAAGGCGTGTGGCTTGGATTTAGCACTTACCTTTTTCTCACCAGAAGAACTGAAACTTTACTAAAGAACTTTTATGTTTAGTACTTTTTATTTTTTCAGAGAAAAACTAATCTTAGTATGTGACTTTTTTATCTTTTACTATTTATTTACTTACATTTATTTTCCCAATGGAAAAAACCTATAGTTTAGTGCAAGATTTTAAAGTTTAGTACTTCTCTTCCAAACAACAAAACCAACGTTCGCTATAAACTCTATGGATTTAATCATTTGTATTTGTCTATAAGAGAAAACTAAACTTTAGTACATGACTTTAACATTTAGTACGTTTTGTTTTACAGTTAAAGGAAATCAAATTCAATTCATACATAACTTGTTTATTTATTACTTTTATTTTTCGAATAGAAAAGTGTAAAGCTTAGCACAAGCTTTTTCCAAAAGAGAGAACTACCTTTTAGTACATGCCCTTGAGAGTCAGCACTTTTAATTTACCCATTAGAGAAATTTTAACTTTGGTAAACGACTTGTAAATTTAGCACTTCATACTTCTTTACATTGCGGGGTCCAACGTGAGTATTCTCCTACTCCTGCATATTTTAGTATACCATACAATTTTGACAATTTGTACACAGAGAATCCCCCTTCATGGTTGGTTTGCTTGGTTTAAGTAGTGATTCTTCCAGAATCCAACTAGCGCTTCCGCACCATTTTGTTGCCACATCCTCGTTACCAACTTGTTTACCAGTTGTTTACTGCAAGACTATATTCATTCTGTGCGGTTCAAGAACCTTATTAGGTTGTTGACATCTAAGCCAGACAGCTGTTCCAGACTCTCGAACAGCGGGTTAACACCTAGGGTTAACATTCTGTCCTTCCAGAGAGCAGAGCATTCGCAGAGGAAATGGAAGATTGTTTCCTTTTTCTTCGTATTTTATTTTCTCTGTATTGTGGCGGATACCCATTTTGGCTGCTTGTTCTCCCACAGACCAAAAGCCAGTTATGACTGCTTTTAGTCTCCAGGTGTCACGTCGTTTCATGTTTATCAATGTTGACGATTGCTTAAGGTTGTAGGTGGGCCATAACGTTCTGCTAATTTTGCATTTCGTCTGGTCTCTCCATCTACAATCCGCGATTCGAAGGTATTTTAGGGAAATTGCACTCTTGACTGCACCTAATGGTGTGAATACCGATTCTGCAAGAGCGTTATTCATGGCAGATCCTCTTCTTGCCAGTTCATCCGCTTTTTCATTACCTTCGATGCTCCCCTTCATAGTTTTTATGCAATATTTTCTGACAAGTTTCCTCAGCTTAAGGTCTCGCCTTCGGTACTGCTGTTATACAGTTCGTAATATTATATGGATAACAAAAGTCATAATATTTTGGCACAAACTGACAGGTCGTTGAGCAGTGACGCTCGTTTTTAAGTCCCTCCGAAAATGCTTAATCATCATTGGGTTGCTGTCAATTGGTTGTCGACACAATTTTTGTTGATCGATTATTGAAATAAGAATAACAAAATGTTTAACTGAAGTTATCAACTACTCGGAGGGTTATTTTAGTGATACTTTTTTTTCTTCTGAAAAAAAGAAGCAATTTCTTAAGTAAAGTTTAAGTTTTTATTTTAGTTGCAAACTGAATTCACTCCTAAACATTCTTTCTCCAATATCATCAATAACGGTTTTGAAAAATCAATTAATTTTTATTTAACTGTTTATGAATATTCCCAGTTCTCCTAATAAGAATAAATAAACAAAGTTTTCAAGAAAATATAAATTAAAACTAACAGCCATTATTTTCCTCAATTGAAGTGCTCTTGCATTATACCATAAGAGCGTATTCTCCATAGTGTCGTCTCTCCCCTTTTGGACTCTTAATTGATGAATGGCTCCAACATTTATCACATTTTCGCATGAGAACAATTACAAGTTTTGTGCATTCAGCCACAATCAAAAGCCTGTAAGCCAGCAAAGTGGGGGATAAATGAAGAAGAAGGGAAAGAGTGTAGAATTTAAATCCAAACACACTTACAACAACAACATTGCGCTCTTCCTCGCCATCGCACATCAGCATTGCAGTTAGTCGTCGAGTGAGCGCATAAAACATGCGCCAGCGCAATTGCATTGGGTACGGGCGGCAGTCGCCCAAACCAAAGGATCGGACCACACACGTTGCGGACGTCATGGGCGTTTGTAAATAAAGCACAAGCGCAAGCAGAGAATCGCCGACTGACGCCGTGGACGTCAACAGCAATTGCAAAAGAAAAAGGGCAAGAGTACACGTGAGCACAGTGCGGTAAGAGAGAAAAAGAGAGAGGTGTTGCTGAGAGAACTGTTGTTGCACATGTTCGTATTGTTGTTGGTGGGTGCCTTGGATGATCATACGAAGATTATTGTGCAACATCTGCACTTGAAGCTGACTCAATTACGATTACAACAATAATAAGCACACGAAGTTAGATTGATTTTTCACTTGTTGTTATTGCAGACACTGTCCGCTGCGCATGAAATTCACACATGACTAAATGGCCAAAGCGCTGCGTTGTACGCTTTTATTGCTGCTGTTGCCCCCGCTGTAGCAGAGTGGGCAGTTTGGTAGGCAGCGCATTAAGTCGTAGATGAAACAATTCAATAGGCTCGCTTTCTGGTTAGTTGGTCTGGCAAAAGGGCGAGGAGGTGCCGAGAGACGTCTATCTTTGTAAATATGTAAATAGAGTGATGCGATCAAGTGATGAAGTGACAAAGGTGCCAGATTTGTATGCGCCATGTAATGACTCAGTATATGAACATATGTGTATGAGATCGTTCATTTGCTGGAAAGTACGAGGCAATAAACACTCCAAACAGGCAAATGTGCAAGTGAGGCGCAGTAGAGGGATCTTTAATTTGACTACGCTAGTCAAACTAAGAACTGGTTAAAGACATATCGATGATAACAGCTCACATTGCGAAAAGAAATGGATATCCTTTGCAGTCAGATTTTAATTGAGGTATGGACTTCAATGAATTAAGTACCTACTTTGCAATCAAGCACACAAAAAAATTGGATTAAAATACAGCTTGTAGACGATTTTTATGGATTCCCACAAATTTCACAATGATTGAACTAATCCGACTTCAGCTAATCAGATGTTGGTGAGAACAAAATTGCCATTACGGATGTAACACTAGCCTATGGACGGGCTAAGGTAAATATGGTGGTATGATAGGTATGAATCAGTTAATGGGAAAACTACTCTTAGATACTAATAAGAAGTAACTATCATGGCCATAAAAGCAGTACAAAAGTATTGGAAGACATTGAATAAATACATATTTATATTAACAAAAAAAAAAACTTTCCTGAATCATTCTCGATAAAATAAAATACGAAGGTCATTTGAAAAGTCCGTGCACAAATAAAAACTACTTATGTAGTTGTTTGGACCAAAATCCCTTTTATTTTTTTCGACATAGTCTCTTGTTAAGCTCAAACACTTTGTCTAACCGTATTGTAGTTGGCTGGTCCCTTCCGATTAATGGGATTTGCCCAAGTCTGGAAAATAGCCCTTAGTTTCTGCAATCACCTCTTCCTTTAAATAAAATCTTTTTCCAGCCAGCCAGTTCTTTAAATTGGACAACAAAGAGTAGTCCTAGGGATCTGAGGAAGTCAAGTCTGGAGAATAGGGGGATGTGAAACGAGTTGGAACCCTATTTCCATTAACTTTGCGACCACAACCGCTGAGGCGTGAGCTGGTGCCTTGTGTTATGGAAAAGGAAAATCACTCGACTATCTCGAGTCAAACGAATGTCAAACACAAAGAAGTAGACCGATCGGGTTGAAACTTGGTGTGTCTTCTTACAAGAATTGCTACTTGCTAAACAGACTCTTTTGTTTTACTGTCAAACATCTTCAGTTTGGTCTATAATTTAACCATGAATCGTCTGACAAACCACCAACACGCATACGTAGAGTGCGAACTGAAGAAAATATCGCAGCTGTATCGTCCAGTGTTAATGATGACCATCAATTATCGATTCGTCGCCGTTCGCAGCAATTGGGCCTCTGTTACTCAACCACGTGGAAAATTTTGCGAAAGGATTTAGATGTGAAACCTTTCAAAATACTGGTTCAAAAGCTGGTGCAAGAATTGAACCGAACGACCTACCGCAACGCAGAATTTTTGGTGAATGGGCTCTTGGAAAGTTGGCCGAAGATCCACTTTTTTATCGAAAAATTGTGTTCAGCGACGAAGCTCATTTTTGGATCAATGGGTAGTAAATAAGCAAAATTGTCGATTTTGGAGCGAAGATCAGCCAGAAGAATTGCAAGAGCTACCAATGTATCCAGAAAAGGTCACAGTTTGGTGCGGTTTATGGGCTGGAGGTATCATTGGAGCGTACTTCTTCAAAGATGCTGCGAATCGTAACGTAACTGTGAATGATGAGCGCCACCGTGAAATGATATCCAACTTTTCTTTGCCCAAAATTCAAGAGCGTGACTTGCATGACATGTGGTTTCAGCAAGACGGTGCCACATGCCACACAGCACGCGTAACAATGGACTTGTTGAGAGGCGAGTTCGGTGAACATTTTATTTCACGTTCGGGACCTGTCAATTGGCCACCCAGGTCGTGCGATATAACGCCTTTGGATTATTTTTTGTGGGGCTATGTTAAAGCTCATGTCTATTCAGACAAGCCTGCTTCAATTAACGCATTGGAAGACAACATTAAAACATTTATATGTGAGATACCGACCGAAACATTGGAACGAGCATGCCAAAATTGGACTAAGCGGATGGACCATTTGAAGCGCAGTCGCCGTCAACATTTGCATGAAATAATCTTCAAATTATATGGACTGTACTAAACGATTTGAATAAAAATTGCATGCATTTTTCTGAGTTTTACGAGTGTTTTTTGAAAAACTTTCCTATAGCTCTTAAAAAATCCCCCTTTACAATCTGAGGTTTGCCATTGCCTGCCGAGGGGCGACCACTATTAGAAAAACTCTTTCTATCATTTGGTATTTCGTGCCCGGGGTTTCGAATCCGTGCATCTCCGAAGGACCGTCCTTTCGGCTCGGCTACGGCGGTCGTCTGCTTCGGCATACTAAATGAAAATATCTTCACGTATGCTAAGTACTTGTATGTGTCTAGTAAACTATGTTTTATATAATAAATTCCTTCGAATAACATCGAAAGCAAAGCAAAACAATAGCTGTTAGATTTTCACCCACTATAAATTGCTTTTGTCACAAAAAAAAAGTTGTTTTCCTCTTGTTAATTTTAAAAGGTTCTGTATACATTGGAATGCACCTTGAAAATGATGTTTGATAGATTACCTCGGCATCCGCGAAGAGGCCTGAGTACAACTTTTTGACAGACTGCTGTTAGTAAGCAAATCCGCGAATTTCTCATAAAATGTTTAACGTCTGCTAACAAAGTATGCTCATTTTATATGCCTATTTTAGAATTCTAAAAATAATTGTAAAAAGTTTTATTTTATAAAAAAAGTCAAACCATAAAAATCATTACTACTTCTATGAATTACCAATACCAATTTAAAAAGAAATTTTATAAACCTTGCGCAAAATTTACAACCTATTTTACAGCAAATGAAAAAGTATAGGAAAAACATAAACAACTAAAAAAAAACGATTTACGAGTGCACTTTACAATTCCATAAAGGTGAAGTATTTGCTATTACGTTTACAGGGCTGAACTTTGACTGCAGCTATTTTAACGCGGTCAAGACGAATTAAACCACAATAAAATATGCAGCGTGAAAAGAAAAACAAAAACAATACCAAAATGCACACAAATAAGTTTGTACTACACAAACTCAGTGGCAAAGTAAAGTACTAAAGCAGAGGTCCTCAGCTATCAACTCTCGCCATCACCCAGTTGCGCGTAAAGAGCAACTTTATTCCATGGGAGCAAAGTAATAAATAAATTTCTGCTAAATCGCCGCAAAGATCTGGGAGGAGTGCAATGCAAAAAACGGCAATATTCTCGAAAGGAAAACTGCGCCAGGATTTGCTGCGGTAACTGGTTGTCTGGTGAAAATGTAGCAAAAGCGCGGCTGTACATAAAAGTAGAAGTAAAACGGAAAGAAGCAACAACACGATTGTAAAATTTCAAATTAAAAACGTGATCTCAACGCGAATTTAAAAATGCTAAAACTAGAAGAAAAAAACACTAAATAAAAAATGTTTATATTTGAGTCTCCCTTTAGAAATTTTTTCACGCTCGCCTTTATTTGAGCAGCGAGATTGGGTTCACAAAGCAATGCTATTGCTGTGACATTGGCGTTATAAAGCAGCAGGCAGCAAAAAGGGGTGGCAAAAAAAAAGCGGAAATAAAATATCAAAGCTACGAACAATTTTACTTTTGCTTTCGAGCATCCCTTGGAAGCCTCTCATTTCTAAAAAAGCAAAAAAAGAAAAAAATATAAAAAATCTAAAGCAAAAAATAAAAAAAAAAAAAAACGAAAAAACGCCCGGCAATGAAAAATGGCACGGCAGGCGCAATTTGCCGCAGTTATCTCTCCATTCAGACTTTACAGCAGCAGCGATAACTGTTGCCTTTGCTCTGCCAAATTATTGCCAGCCATTGTCATGCATTCCAGCACTTCGCACTTCTCACTGCTTCGTCTTCGCCGCAGCCTTTGTAATCATTGTTATGGCGCATGTTTTTATCTTCATTCGCACAGCCAGCGACTTCATAAAAGAAAATTCGGAAAAGCAAACACACCCGAAAAACAATTTTTTTAAAGGGTCGCCAGGCGCCACAGCAATTTTAAAAATTGAATTATTTTGTGTGAATGGTGCATAGGGTTTTGTAATAGGGAGTAGTCGATGTTGACAAGTTTTGGTTGTTTTGGGGATGACAGGCATAACTGTTGTTTATTATTCAATCACTAATGTCAAATTTCTATCGCAAATCACACGATTGTGCAGCAGCATAAAAAAAAATTTATTATAAACGATGTTAGGGTATGGTTTTGCTCGTTTTGCTCATGGAAGTCAAATTGTGCGATTTGAGCACTTCGGACTTTTACTTGTGTGATTTTCTGAAGTTGTAGGTCTATGTTAGTGATGATATTTTAAGTACAATCGGCTTACTTTGTTACGTGGAAAGACAAATATGCAAAAGTTACAAAAAAGATTGATCTTAAAAATGAATATTTTTTTTCTTACGATTATTGGGCGCCGTTTATGTTGTACATAGTCAAAAGAGCAATTTTTCTAAAAACATTGTTTTTTTTTTGCCGCGCCTTGGTACAATTTTTTTTTTTTTTTTGATATGGGCTTCCAGACGTAAGTGGGCCCCTCTATGTTCTCAAGGAGAGTGGCAACCTTCGTAACCTAGTGCAGTATTAAAATCTCATATATCATCACTAGCCTACGCTAATAAGCTGCAACCGATGCATTTCCTAAAAGTTGGCATTAGTTAGACCACAGTCAGATCATTGCACGAATTCAACCGAATTGGCCCTCTCGGATCCGTGCGAGCCTAGCACACGTGGATCTTTAAAACAAAATGAGTTGCGTTAATACCTCACACACAGCTTATTTTATCCCATCTAGACTCGTCCTTATTGGAACACCCTATAAGTATGGTTAATGGGTGCAGGGTTGTGTGGGCGGTTCACCGCCAACGCTTAAAAGATTTTCACTTTTTCCTTTGGCAGTTCTTTTCTCTCTTTACTTTTGCATATGTCTCACGCCCATTTTTGACATGGCGTGTGCTTGATTATTTCCTCCCTATCGACTTTTTGCCAGTGCGTTGGCATCGCCTGTTGACCGCCCTTAATTGAGGTACAAATTGTACTTCTCTTTTTATTTTTCACTTTTACAATTGTATTTGTAAAATGCTATGGCATTTTGTTGGCTTTTCTCGCTGTGTTGATATGTTGGTGCTTGACGCGCCAGTCGGCAAAGTGTGATTTCTCACACAATGGTCATTCCATACATATGTACATACATATTTATTTCCAGTGAACGGGCGTTTTTATGAGGTTTGCTAGCTTCAGGTTTTGCGTGCTGGTTGGAGGAGTTTCTGCAATTTAGCAGTAGAAAGTCAGATTGCTTTTTCTTAACATTATATCTCCATTATTTCTTTGGTCTTAAAACATTATTTTCAACTTACGTGGCTCGACAACTCTTTATCGGTTCAAGCCAACAAACTACGATAATTTCTTGTCGCCGATTTTAAGGCTTATTTATAAAATATATTTTTTCATTTTCTTTTTATGTTAGTTAAAGGGTTCGATATTTTTTCTCTAGCATGGTGATATTATTGTTATTATTGATTGGCTATTTGTGCACTGCGGCCTGAATAGATCTATTGTGCAGCCATGTAGCCTACTCGAACAGTTTTAGGCTATTAATAAATTCTAAAACTGCTGTGGGCTTAATTTCTACCAGGAGGTAGAGACTCTTTGCAGAGTCTACAAGAATCGTTTTCTATAACACCCATCCATTTCATGTGATAATTAAGTTTACAATGTCCTGTTAGTATTTCAGTGTAAAGTTGTATGTCCTTTCTGCTTAGGTTAAGAATTGCTTCTGCATTCATCCGCTCTGGATCTATGAGTCTTTTCGATTGCCGCATGCCCGATTGGACTCTCCAGTAATCGATTAGGCCTCGTTGTTCCTGCTCACGTAGAAAGGCATGGTGATATACTTGTAGAACAGATTCTTGTACTCCAAGTCGAGCGATGAGTAAGTGTTAAACAGCCAATGAAGACTACTGGCATGATTACATTCATTTAGCTTTGATATATCTTCGCCTGCCTAGCTGGGCACCAAGGTAAGTGATATAGTCATTTTGTAAGCTTTGTATGTACTATGTCCAATATCAATGGTAGGCAATTATGTTTATTTAGCGTAAAATAACTAGCTTGCAGTTTGCTCGTTTATTTGTATGCGGTCGCCCCGGCAGGCGATGGCAAACCTCTGAGTGTATTTCTGCCATGAAAAAGCGCCTCATAAAAAATATCTGATACTAACATAACCTAAACGTCATAAACCAAGTTTAGACATATGGTAAACAAACTGCTTCGACATATTAGTGATTTTGTTAAATATACTTTTGGCTTTGTGAAAATGTCTGATTTTGTACCGAATAATCGTCATATGCGGGAAGTGTTGATTTTCCTCTTTCATTAAAAAAAAACGGCGGCTGAAGCGCATCGAGAGCTACAAAAAGTTTATGGAGATGCTGCTTTAAGTGAAACAAAGTGCCGAGATTGGTTCCATCGCTTCAAAGACGGTGATTTTAATGTGGACGCCCGTACGCGTGAACGAAGGCCAAAAACCTTCGAAGAAGAGCTTGCTTCAGTGTTAGGAGTTACCATTTCCAAGCGATTGCATGCTTTGGGAATGATTCAGAAACAGGGGATTTGGGTTCCTTATGAGTTAAAACCAAGGGAAGTTATGTTGGACGTCGTTTTTCGCCTGTGAGCAACTGCTCCAGCGGCAAAAAAGGAAAGGTTTTCTTCATCACATCGTAACGGGTGATGAAAAATTGATTCATTACAGCAATTCAAGGAAAATAAAGTCATGGGGACTGCCCGGTCATGCTTCTACGTCGTCGCCACGGCCGAATACTCACGCTGCGAAGGTTATGCGATGCATTTGGTTGGACCAAGTTGGAGTTATTTATTATGAACTGTTAAAACCAATCGAAAACATCGGTATCGACTTCAATTGATGCGATTAAGCCAAGCACTGCGCGAGAAGCGGCCGCAATACGCGAAGAAGCATGAAAAAGTGATTCTACAGCATGACAACGCTCGGCCTCACGTTGCCAAACCCGTTAAAACCTTCCCAGAAACACTGCAATGGGAAATCCTATCCCACCCGCCATATTCTGCAGATACGACTATCACCTATTCCGATCGATGGCACATGGTCTAGCAGTTCCATTCATATGAAGGCATCAAAAAATGACTTGATCCGATAGCCTCAAAAGATGAACAGTTTTACCGCGACGGTATGCGAGTCTACCAGAAAGATGGGAAAAAGGTGTAGCCAGCGATGTGCAATACTTTCAATGACTCACTTGCGTCCATATTTTCAGAATAAAGTTGTACTTTCATCAAAAAAATAGGGAGAACTTGGTTGCGCACCGAATATATGCGTATATATATATATATATACATATATTTGTATGCGACCCGATTGGCTGATTAAAACTTTTATATTTTCGATAAAAAAAAAACGTTTTTCGTAAACTTGAATTTTCTATTCGTCATATTGGATTATTTTCTATGATTTTTATTGCTTCGACCACATTTGATCAATACTTTGAAATATTTATTTCGGGTACCAAAAGTTGAAGTTACTTTCCGGCTCAAAATTTTTGGGATACAATTTTTTGGATTATTTTTTATCGTTATTTCAGATTAATTAATACAAAAATCTGTCCGTTTTGCTACGTTCACAACAAATTCCTTGGCTAACATATTCAAAATTTTAGCTAAAGGGTTAATTGGTTTTCGAGTCAATAGAAGCACACAAACAGGCATTATTTATATATAGGGTGGTTTTGTTCAGCCGCATGAGAACTTACAATATTGATAACAATAGTTTGACAGCTCAAAACGCCAAAATGTGTTTGGCAAGCCATTATGAATCGCTTAACAACGCTTCCCTACTGTAAAAGTTTACTTAGAAAAAAATTAATCTGTTCGCGAAGTTCATAAAGTATTAAAGAAGACGGCGAAATGTCGATTCGTCGTCGTTCTCAGCTTGTCGCCTTTTGTTTTCGAAACGTGAAAAATTTTACGTAAGGATCCTATCTTACGTGCCAACAAAATAGAGCTCATGCAAGAATCTTCAATTCGTTTGCGTAGCATTTTTACTGATTGGGCTCATTTAGATTTATTGAAAATTTCACAAATTGTACTGATCGAATGGGCCATGTAACTCGAAACCGCGGCGGACATATGCCTGATATTATATTCAAAAATAATAAGTTAAATGAAATTATCACCAGACTAAAATATGGACTGAAAAGTACCGGGCCTAACAAGGAACAGCCGGTAGTCGCTGGGCGAATTCGGTAGATGTGGGTTCAATGCATTCCCATTGTTTTGATTGACTTGTGACATTTTGCGTTGTCTTGATGAAACAAAACAGTGAGCAAACGCGGCACCCACTTTGAACAGAGTTTTCTCATAAAGCTTTCTCTTTCAAATGGTCATGCAATATAAAGCCAACACATTCATTTGATATCTTCACGACATCAGCTAATTCACGCAACTTCACCTTTTGATCATTCAAAACGATTTTCTGGATTTTTTTGATGTTTTCTGGTATAACCACCTCATTTGGACGTCCACTGCGCCTACGACCACTTTTGAAATCAGCAAATCATCGTTTTATTGTTGTTTCTGATGGAGCGGAGTCCCCATAACACTTTTCAAGCCATTGCCATTTTTGATCCATTGTTTTGAAATTAACAAAAGTTGCGTCACTCTTAGCACAATAACTCACGAACTAATGCATAGAATATAATGAAATTTTAACAGTACAAACTGAAGGCAATAAAACTAGTGCCGTCTATGTGTTGGGCTCGGGACTTTTCAGCCCATGTATTCTAATAAAAAAAAAGTTCCAACAATATTTCTGTTTTGTATTATCATTTAAGTGCGCACGCTTTAAAAAAGCACCCCATATGTATATCAAAAATTTATTATTTTTTCGCCTTCTACTAAACTAATAACTTATAATTTGCACACGTGCCTCATATCTACAATATTCACATTGTGATGCATAAAAAATTGCCAAGTGTTATTAATGGCGCTCTAAAAACTCACCCAAGCACTCGTATAGGACAAACATGGTTAGCTCAGTGTGTGGTCGTCAAGCACGATGTCCACTCAATAAACAAGCCGTAATAACAAATACTATTAAAGACTGAAAATCCAAAATAAATGAGCTAAAAATTTTAACGCGAATCAAGCGAAATAAGTTCATTAATTAAATTATATATAAGAAAAAAATCTCAGAGTTAACAAATTTTATGGTCAACCAAGCGCCCACACTCAGCTGCCGACAGGGCGACCATCGAAATAATGCCATCAGTTACATATGCGAAAATGATGTTTTCAATGCGGGCTCACCATGAGAAAGTAAATAAATATATGCACATACATACATATTTACTATCACATATGCATATAATCACTCATGATATATGATGCAATGTCAATGCAAACATCATTAAGTGCAGCGGCCACCAAGCAAAGAGAAAACAAGTTAGAGCAGTTGGGTAGCGGAAGGGTGGCTGGTCGCGAAATTTGCCAAAATATTGTAAGCGCGATAAAATCGACTTTGAACAATTTGATGGCAGCGTGCCGCCAACACACGTTCAGCGATCGTTTGCTTTGGTTTCGTCTTCGATTGCTGCCCGATTAGCTGATCACCCAAGTAGCTGATCGCCTGACGGTCAATGGCTACTGCCAATGATAAATGACAAATTTCCGTTGTGCAGCTCAAAATGAAAAATATGCATTTGTAACAGCACCATGCAGCATGCAACATACTCGTATTTACATTTTTTTTTTTTTTTTGATAGATGATGTCAGGGCAGAATTTCGCATTCGCTTTTCCTTGAATTCGCATTGGGGTCACTTTTAATCATTTTTCATACACCAACTGCGAGTTTCACGGTTTTATTAGAATTTTTGTTTCTAAATATTGGTTTTGCGTTGCTTTCGAATCTTATGACAATTACACTTGAACTCTAGATGACAAGTTCACATTTTTACATTTAGGTTAATTTATTTTTAAATGCTCTGTGCGACAAAAAAGGGCAAACATTTTTATTGCTTTTATTATTATTTCCCACGCTACTCTTCCCCCGCTTACCGAGAGAGGCGGGGCCTATTTTCATACTTTTGTGTTTAATGCTTTTTTATTTTGTTATTTTATACAGAATTAAATAAAAAATATTACTAGTGTATTTTTTTGGATATCTCACTTATCTCTTTAATTATTACTTATTATAGTATTTCGTTAAAGATTTAAGAATTTTCTTGCTATATTGCACCTTTTAAGAATTACCGATATTTGGATTCTGTGTTGAATATTAGGGTATATTTCGAAATGTTCCCGATTGGCAGATGTTATAAACGGAATTGTTCGAACACTTTCTGTTTCCATATACATTTATACATATACCTATGAAATGAGACTTTCAGCTATTAGTCCATAGATGTCGCTAGGAGTATTTTTAAACCTTCCCAAATGTCTTGTTTTTTTCGTCTGTCATCTGTCTACAATATTGAGTTCATTGTTTGTTACGTTTCATACAACAATGCATTTTTGTTGCTCTTAAAAATGTCGAATTTCGTGCCTTCAAACTACGATTTGCGGAAATCGTTGATTTTCTGTTATCAATTGAAGGAAAACGCTTCTCAAGCTCATCAAATGCTTATACGAGTAGAAGCTTATGGTGGACATGCTCTAAGTAGAGCACAGTGCTTCAGGTGATTTGAAAAATTCCGAAGTGGTGATTTTAGCGTGGAGAACGAGGACCGTGGCCGGCCACCGAAAAAGTTTCAGGAAGCCGAATTGCAAGCATTGTTGGATGAAGATGATGGTCAAACGCAAGAAATGATGGCAGAGCAGTTGGGAGTGACCCAAAAAACCATTTCCAAACGTTTGAAAGACGTGGACATGATTTCAAAGGTCGGAAGATGGGTGCCGCATGAACTGACAATGTGACAATGCACCGCCACATCGAACAAGAGCGACCCGGGAATTGGTGGAGACGTACAATTGGTAACCGCTGGTGCATGCGGCTTACTCACCAGGCTTGGCGCCTACCGATTATCATTTGTTTACATCGATGGGTCACGCACTTTCCGAGCAGCGCTTCAATTGTCACAAAGAAGCCAAAAAATGGCTCGATGATTGGTTTGCGGCCAAAGACGGCGAATTTTTTTTGGCGCAGCATCCTCAAATCGCCTGAGAGATGGGAAGGATGTGTCGCTAGTGATGGCTATTATTTCGAAGATTAAATTTGTAACCATCTTTTGTTAATAAACGTTTGAAATTGACAAATCAGTCTCATTTCATAGGTATACACCTTTATATTTATTATTATCGACATGCAATCCACATCGTCATTAAAAACTTAATCTACCTACAAAATATTTCCATTCATCACGGTTCTTTGCTGCATATTTTAGTTCGCTGAATGATTTGCTGATCCCATTATTAATACATTTTTCCCAGTCAATTTAGGCCGACCCCTATTTGTGGATTCTATTGAAAAGGTGGCTGATCTATTTCATGCGGATTTTATTGAAGGGTGTGTCTGATCCATTTGTATTTGCTTTCTGTGCATAATTTCTTTTTCAATTGGCTTTTGTTTGGTCAATTGCCACAGACGTGGGTTAGAAATGGTTCGCTGCCGCCACCAAATGCCGATAATACGGCGCAAACATCTATTTACAAATGACCGTAGTTTTTTTGCCGGATCCTGCTTTATGTGCCACATTTCGCTGCCTGATTTTACACAAGCATCAAAAATCAACGTAGAATCTCTCTTGCCAACAAGTGCTACTTTAGACTAAGTAGGCAATTGAGTAGTAAAGTCGATCACAATATCCGATGAAGCGACGTTTGGAGTGTTCGAGAGAAAGATTCTGCGTAAGATTTTTGGACCTTTGCACGTTGGCAACGGTGAATACCTCAGGCGATGGAACGATGAGCTGTATGGGAATCACGACGACATAGCCTTAGCCCAGCGAATAAAGATCCAGCGGCTAGGTTGTCTGGGTCATGTGGTCGCTCCGGCTCTGAAAGTATTCGATGCGGTACCAGCTGGTGGTAGCAGAGGAAGAGGAAGGCTTCCATTGCGTTCGAAAGATCAGGTGGAGAACGACTTGGCTTCACTTGGTGAACACGCCGGTTAACACGAGAAAGAAACGACTGGCGCGCTTTGTTAAACTCAGCCAGAGTCGCGTAAGCGGTTATCGCGCAAATTAAGAAGAAGAAATCATTATTTTTGTATGTATGTAAAAATTATGAAAAAGGAAGAGCTTAGAACATTGTGCCCCGGTCATTAGTCCCTAAATGTATGAATGTTTTTATAGTGTATTTATGTTTTCCTTATTTGGTCTGACGTTGACTTGAATTATTTGAAATATTGTCGTTAAAAGCCTATAATTTAATGGCGCATATTTTTTTGTAACATTTTAACCCAATTTTTTTTAGCCCTATGGGTAATTTTCATCTTTTTGTTTAAAAATTTTAAGCTTCTGTTGCCGAAAGAGGGTTAAAGTGCTTTACAAAAATATTTCCCGGAAAATTTCACTAGAGTTCTTCTCAGACAAAAATTCTGTGCGATAGTGGAGAAAAGTAAACGATTAACAATTTTTTAAAACTATTAAAATTATCTTCTCCAAAGGATTAAAATATAAGCGGTACCTTATAAAGGGTGGCGCAAAATTAATCGGGTGGCGCAAAATTAACCATTCAACTTTTTACTAAAAAAAAATTATTTTGAATGACGGAAATCTTTATTTTGACCCTTACGTGCTCCATTGCTTGTCTGTTTGTATGCTGCAGCTGTCTAGCTCACAAGTGTCAAATATGATTGCCGTTGGACGATATTTGCAAATATTATAAATCTTTCCATAATTGATTAATTTTGCGCCACCTGTTATTTTATAAAGTCCAACGAATGCTGAAAAAATAAAAAACTATTTGCACCTAGTTTTTACGTTCTGAGAGCACTTCCTCTTTTATAATTCAATAATGTTTGAGTCTGTCACTGGAGGATGTTGATAAGGGTACCTCAGACCACAAAAACGGACACTGATAGTTTTCTTCTGCAGCATTGTTCTAATACATGAAGCATTTCTCGCATACAATGTTATTAGATAAACTTCTATATCTGGGTTTCCACTCAGTTTTCCTTGATTGGATGCGATCTTACTTATGTATGTAATAGACATTGTATAGTTTCCGTTGATGGTGCTTCATCTGCACCTTCCACTGTGTCTTCCGGTGTACCTCAAGGAAGTATATTGATCCCTTTGCTCTTTGTTTTATTTATCAATGATATAAGTAGTTGTTTTTCTTTTGCCAGCTTCCTTCTGTGTGCTGATGATTTAAAAATATATTCTGTTCGGCAGTTATTTCAAGCTGATGTTAATCGTTTAGTTAATTGGTGTAGTGGATCTCAATTATCGCTTAGTATTAAAAAATTATTTCAACTCTCATTTTCAATTGAAGAAATCAAAGATCTATTCAAGAAATTGAAGAAATCAAACTTCTTGGGGTTGTTTTTGATGCACGTTTCACATTTCTTAATCATATAGATTTTATTCTATTCAAAGCGTACTCCATACTTGATTTTATAAAAAGGAGTAGGCCGAACTTTGCAGACCCTTATACTCTGAAGTTACTGTTTACAGCATTTGTTTGAGATTTCTCTTCCAGAAATGGTTAACTTTCCGGTTGTTACCAGGTCTTTACGAATTAAATATCCGTTCCATTTGAAAAATTGCAGAACAAAGTATGCTCGCAATGCTCCTACTGATTGCTTTCTTTACGAACTCAGTGAGACCTCGAATACTATTGAATTTTACTTTATCTAAGCTATGCTTTTTTGCTGAGTTAAACCGTTTATTGTAATTCAACTTTTCGATAACGATATTTTTGTAATAATTGTAATTTAACTTATTTTTTCTTGTTTGTTAAATATACTTTTCGTGTAAGTAGTCAGTAAGAGCAATTGTTTATTAATTTCAGAATAAAGAAAAAAATTATTAATTGCTTTATCGCATTCTTGTTTTTGTTTCCTTTGCCTACAGGGCAGTGTTATTTGCGATTAGGTTTCATTGCGCGCCTTTACATTTAGCAAATAAAGTGAAATAATTGTCCATTAC
Source organism: Anastrepha fraterculus (assembly GCA_037575425.1). Lineage (NCBI taxonomy): Eukaryota > Metazoa > Arthropoda > Insecta > Diptera > Tephritidae > Anastrepha > Anastrepha fraterculus. The sequence continues at coordinate 18,496 of JAYXIM010037042.1, read as the reverse complement.
TGTGTATATTAAAAGAATATTGTATATATAAGAAGTCCAAAATAAACAACACTGAGCTAAAAAAGGAATCACAGGAGCTTTGTTCTGATAACTTCGATTGACTTATTTATTCAAAATAGTCTCCTCTGTCCTCGATACACTGTTTTGCGCGATCTAAAAGCTTTTCGAGAGAGTGTTTCAGGTCATTGACCGGAAAGTCCTTCAAGATGTCAGTACAAGACTTTTGAATGGCCTCTACGGGCGCAAAACGTTTTCCTTTCATGGCCAAATTCAATTAGAAGTCACAGGGAGTCATATCAGATGAATACGATGAGGGATTCATGGTTAAAATGCGATTTATTGACTAAAAATCAATCACAAGAGTGCATCGATGAGATGGTGCATTATCATGCAATAAGCGCCATTTTCCTCCTTCGCGGTATTCAGGGCGAATTCGACGAATGGGATGCAGCAAACGCTTCAGAACGCCAAGATAGAAAATTGCATGGACGATTTGGCCCATTGGCACGGATTCCTTGTGGTCAATTCCCTTGGAATCGTAAAAGCAAATGAGCATCGACTTGATTTTTAACTTCTTAAAACGCGATTTTATGAGTGATGGCTCGTCTGTGGCCTTGCTTTCAGATGTAACTTCACTTTGACGTTTCAGGTTTCTGTTGGAAACACCAACGTTTCATCACCAGTTACAATGTTGTAAAGGAAATTCTCGTATTTTCTCGCCTCTTCAATGAGGCCTTGCGAATGTTGAATTCTGATACATTTTTGGTCCTCAGTTAACTGGTGCGGAATGAAACGTGCAGAAGCCCAAATGATCAGTTAAAATGCAATAAGTGGATGTTTTGGAGATATTCTACACCGATTCCATGAAGAAGATGTCGGTAATTTTTGACAAATTTACGAACAATTTCGATGGAGTTTTCGGTGATTACTGCCCGTTGATTGGGCCATTTATGCCTCACAACCATCTCTGAAACATGTAAAGCACTCATAAACTCTGGCACGAGATAGACAATCATCACCATAAACTTGTTTCATCAATTCAAATGCTTCGGTATACGTTTTACTGATTTTATAACAAAATTTGATATTAGCTCTTTGTTCGAATCCCAATTTTGTACCGATGACACAAACATACTGACACTTCAGACGCAATAACTACGCTTCCACTGAGCCGAATGTCTCCGAGCTTTCACTGGAAGTCAGCTAAGGATGTAACTTCCAACGCACTAACTCATTAAAAGGATGGCGACATCGAAAACAAATTTATGACGCCAGTCTTGTTTATTTTGGACTTCACCTTGTATTTTAAATATAATATTAAGAACTCGAACGGTTGTGTTTCTACAGCCTTTGATCCAAAAATAAAATTTTGTATTTGCTAAACAGCAAAAGTTTTTTCCCTTCAACTCCATAATTGAAGTAAGAATAGCACCATTTCCTGGCTGCACTGAAATTCTTGCCAAAGCATAAAAGCGCGCCAAGCCTACTTCCAGGCGCATTAACGCATTCATTTTGACACATCCCATGCGAAAATAGCATTTCTCATTTCACCAAAGTGCTGGAGTTGCTCAGTAACAGCCAACAAATTAATTGCTGAAATTCATGCTTAAAAGGCAACAAAAATACCAGCAACACCAGCAACTTAATAGGCGCTTGGCGCACATATTGCAGCCGAACAACAATAAAGTGAAATGGTGTTGGCTGCAAATTTGCATTCTTCGAATATCCCGCTATTTTCGTAAATGCAATTTCGCACTTTCGCAGCCATTTTTTTTCATTTTCGGCGTTCTTTTGTTGTTGCGACTGTTTGCTCATCAGCGTATTGCAATGTTTACGCTACCAATTGCAATTGCTATTTGCTAAGGCACACACACACACACACTCACGCTCACTAGGCTCATACAAGCAAAAATATTATTGCACAAGAATAGTCACTTGGTTAAATTTGTAGGTTGTTTATTTGCCGCTAATGTTGTTGTATATTTTTATTGTTGTTCCCGCGCTCAATGTTGGCGTGTGCGAATTTTGACGCTTTCACCCCGAAATGTAAATTTGCCAACGCAAAATTAATTTTAACGTTTATTTACAGAACCCAAATGTGTTGAGGCGCACATGCCAACACACAGACACATACCGTTGAATATTTTTATTATAAATATTTGCGAGTACAACGCGAAATACGGACAAATATTCATGAAAAAGCTTAAAACTCTGCTGGCGCTTGTAAAATTACAAAACCTCATGAAAATTCATTTCGGTGTTGGCATATCGCACGAAAAATGTTGAATCGTTGGGGAAAAAATATGGAAAAAATCGGAAAAAGCAAAAATTTATGATTTTTATTAAGGGGCTATGTACCTTATGTTGGACTAAAAATCTAAAATTTTTTATGGCTTATTCTAAAAGTACATCATCTTGAAAATATAAATTCAAAAAATCACAAAGATCGGATCACTAGAACGAAAGTTACAGACTGTGGAAGCGCGCGACCTTTCTTGGAACGAGAAGTGCACGCAAAACTTTAGACGCGAAGTCGTGTTTTTTGAAAACTACCGTCGCGGTGATCATTATTTATCAAAAACTATTTGACCGACTTGCATAAACTTTTTTTTTAATTATTCGAAGTTACAACCTTGTAAATCTGAACGGTTCACTTTTTATAAATATTTGCATAGTTCGCTGGAATTAATTGTTTTTTTAATTTTTCAACCCCTCAAAAATCGTTTTTTTGGTGCAAAGCGGTTTTCATATTGGGTAAATAAGCCGATCAAATTCACTAAAAAATTTTTCTACAATAATCATTTAATTTTTTTGATTTCAGTTGAGCTGCTCATGCCCTACCGTGATCACCGCAAGCCTCTTCTAAAAAATGGCGTTTCGGGGGAGAGGCGATATCAACAATAAATAATAACATTTTTTAAAATAAACACACCAATATATATTCTTCTAGAGCTAAAAGTTCTAAAACATATTTAAAAAAATTATAACAATCGTCGATTTTTCCGGCCTCACAAGGTATATAACCCTTTAAAAACCAAGAGACAAAAATACAAATTATCCATCTTCAGCCGTAACTTGCTGAGTAAAAATTTCAATTCCCCTCTCAGTCGCAGAAGTAGTGAATATCAATGATTTCTTTGTTGCTACTTTTACTAAAATATCAATAATTATTCCTTATTAGTTACATATTTTAAATAACTTTCCACCAAAAAAGCAATATCCATCTGCACTGCTTTCCGTTGCGTGGAAAAGTTGTTGACACTAAATTATTCAGCTTTGTACAAATCACCAAGGTATTCTGTGACACACGTTTTTGTAAAGGGTGGAAAAACATCTAGTTTAATCCAATTTTTAAATCAGTTATTATTGTGAAACTTATTAAACTTATTATGAAATTAGTCACATCTGGCGATAGAAAAATCCGCTTATAATTGTCAAAAATCTAACGCCCGCGCAGAGAAGACAATTTCAGGCCGATTTTGGGGTCATGGCAACCATAGGCCTTTTTTTGTAAATGCCATTTTGACTGCGGAGCCACAACTAACAATTTTTTGTGACTTAAAATTGACGATATGATGATTGTTATTTATATTTCTGGCCCAACAATGGAAAAATAGATATGAAGGGTTGAAAATGGTCCATAATGTCAAATACAATTTTGCATTCGCTTGAACCAATTTTCGAAGCACTTGATCAAGTCGCTTTTCCATGGCATTTCTTGAATTGAGTGGGATCCAACTCGAACACATTTTTTTACCACAAGATGATAACGCAAAATCTTATCTATGTTCGGCGTACTAATTTCCAAGGATGCACGGTATGTGGCATGTTGATCTGCCTCAATCATTTCTGAATTCGTCGAAGAGCAAAGAGCGTCTACGAGAAAATTCATGGTACCAGCTTTTTACGGTCCCAAAGAATAGTGTTTGCTCACCGTAAAATGATTTTAGATCTTCAATGCATTCGTCTCGTATTAATACACATCGAAAATTGTGAAAAACAATCGCACGAAAAACAGTCGCAAACAAATGACATACTATAGTTCCATTTTTTTTTTTTTGCCGAGATGAATTCTTAAAATCACTGTAATCAACGCCAATATGGCTTACCCGGCAAACTTTTCTGAGCGTTTTTATGGTAAAATATGTCAAACTTTCCAATGGAAACATCAGATGGCGCCTGACAACACTAGAAGTTCCCATGGCCAGAAATATAAATAGCAACTCTCGCGTAAACTTGCACTTTCTTTAATTTCACTAGGTTGGCGCTGCATGACTCACTCGCTCATCGAACAACGGAATTGTATGCTCCTAAATTCCGTAATCGTGTTATCAGCCATTTGAAGATGTTAATTGGAGCTGCGATTAAGCACTATTAGACTTTTTTTTTTGGCAGATTGCTATTAAATATCAATTACGCGAATAATCCAGAAATTATCCAGATCGTGGGATACATCCAGAAAATGTCAAGGGAAAATTCTGTATATAGGACGCGCTATTACAGGGTCAGCCTAAGGAGTATTTTGAGTGAACTTATATTTCACCACTACTAAATAGAGAGGTTTACTCTTTGTAATAAAACAAAAGTCAAAAAAGAATTCTTTGCTTTTAAGCTTAGAAACAAAATGATGTCCCACCCTTTATTTATGAAGTAATTAAAAAAGTTGGTAGCTACAGATGTTTAATAGGCAATTTCCTATTCAGTTCTAGGCTTCCATACAGTTTAGGCCAAAAATGAGGCACCGAAAAGTAGGTAACATTTTGCACTAAGTAATTTTGCCATATTTTCAGCTAACTAGCTGGTACCCGCGACTTCATTTGCGTATCAAGAGAAGAGCACATAAAATACTTTTAAAGCTTTACATTCTTGAAAGGGAAAAACAAACAATTTATGATTTTAGCTGACTTTTTTTTCTATTTTAGTGTTTTCTGCTGTAATATTATAAGACAATTCGAATACTTCTTTAATTTAAAACTAAATGGCAAAGCAACTCAAAAAAATATTTAAATGGTGCTCAGCCATGATTTGCGTGACACTCACATTCTAATATTTAATTCTTCTGTACTCTTATTTACCATTTTAGTATTAAGAGTTAGGTGGCAACAACATGAACAAGTTATTTTAATTGAAGTTTCTTCATTCCTTTGAACACGTTATAGTTATTATATGCTATCCTCTAGGTAGGTAGGTAGGTAAAATGGCAAGAGTACCCCAGGTACACTTGAAGTGGCACTTACGTGCCGTTTTGATACCATAATGTGGGCCACTAGGGAAGAGAAAACCCGTCTACAGCTATCCAGTGCTGTTGATGTAGTGGAGAAGAGAAAAGGCTGGAGAATTTCTCCAAGTCATCCTCAAAGGTCACGCTAAGGAGTCTCAAGCGCCTCGCCGCCTGAGCCGGACATTTGCAGAGAAAGTGTTCCACAGTCCCTTTCTCTGTAGGATCCCCACAGCTTCTGCAATAGGGGTTGTACGGAATTCCAACCTCCTCCGCATGAGTACTGATCACCCAGTGACCAGTGAACACCTCAATGAGTTTGGAAATTGAATGGTGGGGGATTCCCATCACCTTAAGCGCTCTGTTTCTATATTATTGAAGCCATAGTGTTTTCGAAATAGCACACGATGAGACAGTCCTCCATCTGTCTGCGTTTTTTTAAAAAGAAATTGTGTAGCTTCCCTTTAACGGCGGCCAAGGGGACACCGATGTCTGAGAAGGAGACAGCTGGAACCGGTTCTGCCGACCCCTTCTTGGCAAGCTCATCGGCAATTTCATTTCCCTCTATATTCCTGTGCCCAGGAACCCAGATAAGGGAAATGTTTCCTGCACGTTCGAGACGCTTGAGTTCCTCCTTACAGGAGTTCACCAGAAGAGAGCTGCAATCCGGCGACGGCAGGGCCTTGATCACAGCTTGACTAGCCTCTATTTAAATTTAATTTTCACATAATTTTTTTTAAACTAGATGGCAACGCCTTTTTAAAATATTAATGAATTAAAGCTATATTTACCTCTATATTGATAAATATATGCATATATATTTTTTATATATTTTTTTTTACAACTAACATGTTTCTTACTAAATTTCTTAATTTCTAAAAACTAGTTGGCAATGCCATATACACATTTTTTTCATTAAGCAAGCTTAAACACCTTTCATTTCGCACCTATATCTTAATATTCAAAAAAGTGTGATATTTTAGCAAAAAAATTCAGGTTGCAACGCTATTAAAAATAGTTTTTCGCATAGATTTCTCACAAAAATATTGACCTAATACTTATGTTAATTTTTTAGTAAATTATTGCTTCTACAGGTAGCAACACCCCCTTCCCAAATGAGTATTACACATAAACCATCTACGACCCATAGTCTTTCCAACGGTGTAAAAGATTCTATTAAAATCGCGGCGGCTGTTTTTGAGTGGTGCTCTTTCGAATATATTTTCTACATTTCGAATAAATGTTTCCCTTTTTGGTTATGGTTAATGGTTAATGGTTGTAAAGGGTTAAGGTATGGCCCTTTAGCACTGCTGTCTATTGACTGTTAAGTATGCTTATGAATTGTACCAGCTCCTTCTGAGGGAGTGATTAAAGGTCTTCATCTGTAAGCATGAACTTGTTTAAAACCCTTTTCCTTCTATGCGTCAACCCTGGACATTCGATAATGAGATGTTCTATAGACTCCTCATCTTCGCAGCAAAATCTGCAGGTGCTGGTGTTAGTTATGCCTAATTTATGTAAGTGTTTATTGCAGGTGAAGTGACACGTGAGGGCACCTGTGAGAGTGCGAATGCTCTTTTTGTTTAACGTGAGGGCCATGTTAGCTCTTTTAGCGTTGAAACTTAGGAACTTTTTGGAGTGTCTAAGACCCTCTACGTTGTTCCAATACTGATTTAATAGAGTTTTGGCCCAGTATTTTACTTTTTGTTTCAGGTTGTTTTTGTTGAATCCGAACATAGGACTAGTTCCGATGAAATTTTCATCTGCCCCTTTTTGGCATTCTAATACGCCTTATGCCATCAGAAACTTTACCAGTAAATAAATTTGACAAATTTTTCTTGATGCGTACAATCTGACGAAATCCAGTCATCTTCAACTCCTTGTATCCTTATTTCACCGTACTCGGTAAAGCACCACCATTTTGCTGGAATATCTTTATTAGTTGCATTTTTTTGCAGCATTTTTTATTTGAATTCAAAATAATAAATAAGAAATCCACGAACAACGCATATTTATTTAGCACTTTGTTCTATTATATTGTAAATTTAGAAAAACTGCGAGTAGAGTGTTTATTAATTTGGGCCACTACTGTTTGTGCAAATATTCACTTATCTGGCTAATATAACACTTAATCACCAATACAGACACATATAAAATATTCCGAAAGCGCTGAGTAATGTGGCTTTGAGACTTATTGGTTGTTGGAGATTCAGCAGCGCGCAGTATTGCAAATGCAAGGTACAGTGGTTTCAGTTAACAGATTTGCAGCACAGAAAAAATACTATTTATTACTTTGACAATACTCTAATACTATTTCGAAGTTCAACGTTAGGCTAAGAGATAACACGTGTTTTCTAGACTAATTTTATTAATGAGAAGTTCGGTATTTACCTGCGAAAATTGGACAGTAGACAGACCACCGGCTTCGAGACCAAAACCCTCCACAATTGTAATTTGTTTTTTGTTCTTTTTAACTAGCGAACACCCATTGCAAACACAGAGGAGTTCTTATATTATTCAGTAGGGGTTCGCATACTTACCTTATGGCTGGCGCATTTGTGTCTATTCGTACAACATAACTCTAGACAGATGTTGATACTTCAACGTAAATTTCTCTCGAACACTTCAAAACGCTCATAATTGGAGGAAGTCTCATTAACGCTAATATGCTGTAAAATGGAGTAGACATACTTTGTGAGATACTGTGTGAAGAGGGATTATAAAAATTCTTTGCAAATGGGGATTTTATCATTCAAAGCGGAATTTACTTCCTCTCAATGGTCTACGCAGTCAAAGGTGATATTTTTACAAAAGTGCTTCTTCATTTAATTTCGTAGCTAACATTTTTATCAATTCTTAACTAACGGAAAATTTGTACCAATTCGAAATACATAACAGGTTAGGTTATGCTGAAATGGTAGAGAGGGCACACTTGGACGAAAAAAAATCGTCCTATGTGATAATTCGAAATTATAATTCTTAACAGAGTTCAGGCCAGGGGACTCGGTCTGCAGCTCAAACTATATTGATCAGTATTGCATAGAAACCAAACGTCTTTTGATGTAAAACGGACAGGAGAGATTCTTCCATCCCACGATCGAATCAGGTCTTATACTCAATAACTTCGATGAAATATTTAGATGATTAATTCCGGGGTAGTTGTCGCAGACTGCACTATAACCTTCTTCGAAATATGGCAAAGGAAACTTTAAATATAGTCGGCAGGCAGTCCCTTTTTGGATTGCATTCCGCATATGCGGAGGCGCTTACATCTCATGAGGTAAATGGCATTATGCTGAATTGGTGGGCTGAAATATGGCTCAGTGTCACAAGACTAATTCAGAAGATATTATTTGTCAACTTTCAGGGTTGAGATTTTTACTGTTATAAATTGTGATTTGGTTGGTTTCCTGCTGCGTTCAGCCTTGGCACCAAAATAACCCATTTTTGAATTGAGCTTGTGTCGTTGCCCTTATTCTTCTTCTTGATTGGCGCGATAACCATTTATGCGATTTTAGACGAGTTTAACAAACCGGCGCGAGTTGGAAACACCAAGTGAAGCCAAGCCCTTTTCCACCTGATGTTTCCAACGTAGAGGAGGTCTTTCTCTTCCTCTGCTACCACACATCGAATACTTTCAGAGACGGAGCGTTTGTATACATTCGGACGACATCACCCAGCCCACGTAGTTGCTGGATTTTTATTCGCTGCACTATGTCTACGTCGTCGTAATGCCCATACAGCTCAGCCTTCCATCGTCTGCGATATTCGCCGCTGCCAACGTGCAAAGGTCCAAAAATCTTGCGCAGAATCTTTCTCTCAAACACTCCAAGCGTCGCTTCATCGGATGTTGTCATCGTCCACGCTTCTGCGCCATACGTTAGAACGGGCATGATGAGAGCCTTGTACGAGTGTTAGTTTCGTTCGTCGAGAGAGGACCTTACTACCCATTTTCCTACTCAGTTCAAAGTATGTAGCACTTCTTGGCAAGAGAGACTCTTCGTTGGATTTCAAGGCTGGCATTATTATTGGAGTTAATGCTGGTTGCTAAAGTAATTTTTTTTTTTTTTTTTTTTTCTTTCATTTATTTTATACATCTGTCCTTTGACATTAAGTATGTTGTTTAACAATTTGGTCAGGATTTATATACATCGCTTAATGGCCAGTGTCAAAAAGCGATAAAATTAAAATAAACGAAATAATAGCAATTAAATAATATACAATATACAATAATACAATACAAGTTTCACTTTACATGATTACATTTTACAACTATTTTTAATTATTGTTTTTACATATTTCTGGGTTTTTAGCATTTATCATACTAGGTCGCTTGGTCGGGTTCTCTTTAAACGCCTTTTCCCGTTTCTTTCCCTTTCAAGAAGTTTGTTGATTTCTGCATTACTGTGGTTGTGTATTTTTTCAAAGTGCCTTGTTGTTATTTTTTTGATTTCTTCGTCTACTCTTGCTATATTAAAAGTCCTGTGGATGTCATCATTTTTCGTGTACCTGTCAGACATGGTCAAAATTCGAAGAATCTTTGATTGCTGTCGTTGGATTTTTTCTATATGAGTTTTTTTAGCCGTTCCCCACACCTGTAATCCATATAGCCAGATTGGTTTAATCATAGTTTTGTACACTAACAGCTTGTTCTGTATAGTGAGTCTGGATTTGGAGCAGACTAACCAATGAAGTTGTCGAAGTTTTTCTTTTATTTGTTTGACCTTTTGCTTTATGTGGTGACTCCAATTTAGTTTGGAGTCCAAGTGTATTCTCAGATATTTAGTAGTTGATTCTATTGTAATTGCTAAAGTAATGTTATAAATTTATTAATGTAAGAGGCTTTTTAAAACTTAGTTACAATTTAATAAGGCTTATTACACTGTCCCATTATATTCAATAGTAACTGCAATCGATGCGACTGTTTTTAATTATTTTATTACGCGCATTTTTATTAGCAAAAAATTGAAATTTAAAGTATTTAACAAAAATTCAGTTCACAGCGAGCGCAACAACCAACAGCAGCTGTCAGTAGCAACGAGAGGAAAAACAATAACTCTTAATAAAATAAGCTGCAAAACGACTAATAATATCCGGTTACGATTTGTTTACAATAATATTGACAAAGGCAAAAACAATTGCAACAAATATAACAACAACAGCAGCGGTATTGCTTGCTTGCTTGCAACAAGAACCAACAACAACAATAGCAAGGCGATTACAGCAATTGTCTGCTCATAATGTAATGACACAACAATGATGGCGATGATAACTTCCCGAATCCCACACAAATCAAGAGGCGGCGAACCAACCAGGCAAGCGCTGTACGGCAAGGCGAGGCAGTGCGAGGCCATCACACATTATTACATACTTCTGATGTGTACAGTACATATTTATATGTATACCTCATTAGTATTGAAGTATGGGCGCTGCATTTAGTGTTGACGACGTCGTTGGTGGCAGCGCCGAGGTTTGCAATTCTGTCTATAGTCTAGACCAACTCGGTTTATGTCTAGGCGCTGTTGCTTTGAATTTACTGACTTTATTTCGAATCATTTCACTTAACTTTACTTGATTTATTTTTGTTTGTATGTATGTACATACCCGCAAGAGTTTGGTGATATATCAGTGATCGTATGTACATCTGCAGGTACATTAGAGGTGCTCAATCACTAAGAGTCAATTTTGAGATTAATATTTGAAAAAGACCAAATCAGATTTTTTGGAACATTTGGTAACAAACATAATATCAAATGAATCAATAGGAATAAAGCTACCATTTGCTCAGGCGTTCATCAAAATTGCAGTGCGTTTGATAATCTTTAATCTGAACTAACCCCTGAGGTCTCAATGGCATGGGACGTGATGCTATGTTGGTTAAATGCTTCAAGACTGAATTGAGCAATAAAAATACTTGGGAAGGGGCGGTCTGCCTATTTATAGGCCCAGAGCCATTTTTGCGGTCTCTCCTCTGTTATTCAGGAAGTAGAGGAAATGAAAAAAAATATAGCAATCAAAATCAATGATAGGTAGTTTAAATCTAACCGATTTTAGAATCAATCTTACTAATCTCCTAGAATAATTCTGCCATGCTCAGTTAGTTGCTCTGTGTGAGGCTTCGAAAGTTTAACTAGTGTAGACAGGGTCCGGTACTCTAAGTGTCACCAACTACAAAGCCCATAAATTTAGTTTGAAAAATTACTTTTTTTCAATTCAAAGTAAAAAATATGAGAAAATAATACAAAATTAAGAATCAATTTACTTTTGCTCGATATGACCACCTTTTGCCTTAACTACGGCTTTGAAAAGGTCCAGAAACAAATTGCAAGCTGCCCGAATGTGGCTTGTAAGTATTTTGGCTCACTCGCGGACAATGGCTTTTTTCAGCGCCTCGAGACTCGTGAATCTTTCAGTTTGGACCTTGCTCTCCGAAATGGCCCAAAGAGAATAATCCATCGAATTCGCGTCTGGTGAATTTGGGAGCCATTGTGTGGACGTTATGAAGTTCGGAACGTTGTTTTTTTAGCCATTCTTGGTTCACTCGAGCTCTTGTGAGACGGTGTCGAGTTCCATTGAAACGTCCATGGTCCACGGCTTCAAAGCAACCTCCAGAATACTTTCCGGATAATATTTCGCATGTACCTTGACGCCAGGCTCGATGAAAACGATTGGAGAGCGCCCATCTGCGGTTACAGCGGGCCAAACCATTACCTATGGCGGGTGCAGCCTCCTGGTGGCCAATCGATGACTCAAATTCTCGTATGAACGGTCGGTCAAATAAACCCTATCGTTTTGGGAATTTTTTGTTCAATTAGAAAATGTTTCTTGTCAGAAACACCATGTTCGGAAATTGACCGCTTTGTTGCTGCTTTGGTGTGAGATCATGAGCCTTTTGGATCTTGAAAGGCTTGACTTCGAGATCATTTTTCAGTATGCGACTGATACTACCATCAGATACTTTCAGTTCTTTCGCAATTTTATTAGCACTTCATCGGAGATTTCTCTGAAGTCGGGTCTTCACTTTTTAAACTATTTCACGTGACGTTGCAATCTTTCTTCTAAAGACTTTTAGCCTGAAAGTTATAAATGTTCGGGTTTCTGGTAAATATACCTTAAAACAAGGACTTGGGAGTGTATTTAGACGGAGAGAGTTAAGTAGGAGAATAATACAAAGTGGAGTAAAATCAATCACCCTATCGGAAGGTATTTATAATTTTTGCAAATGGTGTCGTACGTCAATCATATTATATTAGACACTTGATAACTAGTGGAGCGCGTAAAGGTCAGAATAAAGATTTTCATTACTCAAACTCATTTCCATTTGGTAAAAAAGTTATTCAAAGTTATTAACAAAGTTGGATGATTAATTTTGTGCCACAATAAATATTGTAAAAATAATCGAGTAGAAATGTGAGTACATTTAGCCAATACATTTCGCATGAAAAAAATTCGATCGTAAAGTAGATAAGCATGCAGATGTTGCAAGGGTATCAATAAAAAAATTTACATTGCTAAGAAAAAACATATACATATATTTTTTCTTTTTCAATTCAGACAATTACACAAGCTTCACAATTCCATGTTCAATGAAAAATTTTTGGAAAAGAGGCCCACCTGAGAGCTGCTAAAAAGATTTACTTCTGGAAGCAAAGACATCCCTAATAAGCATACCTACATGGGCGCACACTTATGCATATACCTGTGTGTGTGTGTGTTATTCTGTTCCTTCATGGCGTTATTTTTTCACATATTTATGTATGTATGTATTTGTATATATTTAATTACATATTTTCCCCACATTGCTCATAATTTGTATCAATAATTGTTATTGGCAGCATTACACCACCATTAAAAGACAACAACAAAAATGGAAAAGAGACTGCAACAATAACAGCAATAGCAGCACGTCGCAAGAAATGCGGCTGACTGATTCTGCTTTTATAGATTGGTGGCGCCACAGCTCAATCCAACTACCGCACACGCAATACATTCATACTTATGCATTTATTTATGTAATAAGCCAAAGAAAAATATGAATTCCTTTCGTTTTTTCTAATAAAAATGCAACGCGTTACTTTAGATTCGATTGTAAATTGCCGAAATTTCCCATAATGTGCAACTTAGGCAACAATTTACAAATATTATACTCATACTTCTACATACATACACATACGCACATTTATCGCTTATTGGCATTTCCGTAGTGTATTGTGAAAATATTACCAAACTATAAAAACATTTCAATATTACGTACATGTAGTATATTGTTTAGTTGTGTGCTTGTGCTGCGCGAAACTCTGTGTGCTTCAGCGCGTGGGTGTGAATTTTTATACTTAATGCCTGCTATTGCATTTGCCTTTGCCTTTGTCACTTTAGGTTGCAACTTGTGTGCGGGCCATGTCATTTGGTCTGGAATTTGTCATAAAAATTGTGAATTGATTTTTAAAGTGTTTGTGCTCGTGATAAGTGTGCGATTGACTATTGATGAGTCACGTATAAGATGATTCTATGAAAAAGTGAGTCGAAGAGTTTTAACCGGCAATATCCTTGAACATACCCAATGGATTAAATTACATATATGTATAAATGATAAATGCCATATGTTGAATTGCATGAAGCAACAAGTGGTATATGGAACTTTTTACTTTAATAAAAAAAAAATTAATTGTAATACTTACTAATTCGCTTATTTATTTTAAGGAGGAAGGGCTCATGGTGAAGTTTTAGCAACATTTTCTTTAGCTTAATTACTTATATAATTGGCAGTCAATATATAATATAAGATCTGAATACAGCAGAAAAGAGCGAATATCTGACCTTAAAGATCTCTCGTATTTCAGCCTTAGGTTCTTAACCTTCAAACAAAAAACTCTTAAGGGGGGAAATCCAAGAAAAATTTTCAAAAAATCGATATTTCGAAAGCATAGTATCTTAAGAATATACTGTGAAATTTTGATGCGGAAATTCTTAATATTATAACTTTTATAGCCCATTAACTATGTAGAGAGCGGTCCGCGCGCTCCTGTACCTAGCAATACGCGCATAATCAACGCTAGCGTTGATTATGCGCGTATTGCTAGGTACAGGAGCGCGGACCGCTCTCTACATAGTTAATGGGCTATAAAAGTTATAATATTAAGAATTTCCGCATCAAAATTTCACAGTATATTCTTAAGATACTATGCTTTCGAAATATCGATTTTTTGAAAATTTTTCTTGGATTTCCCCCCTTAAGAGTTTTTTGTTTGAAGGTTAAGAACCTAAGGCTGAAATACGAGAGATCTTTAAGGTCAGATATTCGCTCTTTTCTGCTGTATTCAGATCTTATATTATATATTGACTGCCAATTATATAAGTAATTAAGCTAAAGAAAATGTTGCTAAAACTTCACCATGAGCCCTTCCTCCTTAAAATAAATAAGCGAATTAGTAAGTATTACAATTAATTTTTTTTTTATTAAAGTAAAAAGTTCCATATACCACTTGTTGCTTCATGCAATTCAACATATGGCATTTATCATTTATACATATATGTAATTTAATCCATTGGGTATGTTCAAGGATATTGCCGGTTAAAACTCTTCGACTCACTTTTTCATAGAATCATCTTATACGTGACTCATCAATAGTCAATCGCACACTTATCACGAGCACAAACACTTTAAAAATCAATTCACAATTTTTATGACAAATTCCAGACCAAATGACATGGCCCGCACACAAGTTGCAACCTAAAGTGACAAAGGCAAAGGCAAATGCAATAGCAGGCATTAAGTATAAAAATTCACACCCACGCGCTGAAGCACACAGAGTTTCGCGCAGCACAAGCACACAACTAAACAATATACTACATGTACGTAATATTGAAATGTTTTTATAGTTTGGTAATATTTTCACAATACACTACGGAAATGCCAATAAGCGATAAATGTGCGTATGTGTATGTATGTAGAAGTATGAGTATAATATTTGTAAATTGTTGCCTAAGTTGCACATTATGGGAAATTTCGGCAATTTACAATCGAATCTAAAGTAACGCGTTGCATTTTTATTAGAAAAAACGAAAGGAATTCATATTTTTCTTTGGCTTATTACATAAATAAATGCATAAGTATGAATGTATTGCGTGTGCGGTAGTTGGATTGAGCTGTGGCGCCACCAATCTATAAAAGCAGAATCAGTCAGCCGCATTTCTTGCGACGTGCTGCTATTGCTGTTATTGTTGCAGTCTCTTTTCCATTTTTGTTGTTGTCTTTTAATGGTGGTGTAATGCTGCCAATAACAATTATTGATACAAATTATGAGCAATGTGGGGAAAATATGTAATTAAATATATACAAATACATACATACATAAATATGTGAAAAAATAACGCCATGAAGGAACAGAATAACACACACACACACAGGTATATGCATAAGTGTGCGCCCATGTAGGTATGCTTATTAGGGATGTCTTTGCTTCCAGAAGTAAATCTTTTTAGCAGCTCTCAGGTGGGCCTCTTTTCCAAAAATTTTTCATTGAACATGGAATTGTGAAGCTTGTGTAATTGTCTGAATTGAAAAAGAAAAAATATATGTATATGTTTTTTCTTAGCAATGTAAATTTTTTTATTGATACCCTTGCAACATCTGCATGCTTATCTACTTTACGATCGAATTTTTTTCATGCGAAATGTATTGGCTAAATGTACTCACATTTCTACTCGATTATTTTTACAATATTTATTGTGGCACAAAATTAATCATCCAACTTTGTTAATAACTTTGAATAACTTTTTTACCAAATGGAAATGAGTTTGAGTAATGAAAATCTTTATTCTGACCTTTACGCGCTCCACTAGTTATCAAGTGTCTAATATAATATGATTGACGTACGACACCATTTGCAAAAATTATAAATACCTTCCGATAGGGTGATTGATTTTACTCCACTTTGTATTATTCTCCTACTTAACTCTCTCCGTCTAAATACACTCCCAAGTCCTTGTTTTAAGGTATATTTACCAGAAACCCGAACATTTATAACTTTCAGGCTAAAAGTCTTTAGAAGAAAGATTGCAACGTCACGTGAAATAGTTTAAAAAGTGAAGACCCGACTTCAGAGAAATCTCCGATGAAGTGCTAATAAAATTGCGAAAGAACTGAAAGTATCTGATGGTAGTATCAGTCGCATACTGAAAAATGATCTCGAAGTCAAGCCTTTCAAGATCCAAAAGGCTCATGATCTCACACCAAAGCAGCAACAAAGCGGTCAATTTCCGAACATGGTGTTTCTGACAAGAAACATTTTCTAATTGAACAAAAAATTCCCAAAACGATAGGGTTTATTTGACCGACCGTTCATACGAGAATTTGAGTCATCGATTGGCCACCAGGAGGCTGCACCCGCCATAGGTAATGGTTTGGCCCGCTGTAACCGCAGATGGGCGCTCTCCAATCGTTTTCATCGAGCCTGGCGTCAAGGTACATGCGAAATATTATCCGGAAAGTATTCTGGAGGTTGCTTTGAAGCCGTGGACCATGGACGTTTCAATGGAACTCGACACCGTCTCACAAGAGCTCGAGTGAACCAAGAATGGCTAAAAAAACAACGTTCCGAACTTCATAACGTCCACACAATGGCTCCCAAATTCACCAGACGCGAATTCGATGGATTATTCTCTTTGGGCCATTTCGGAGAGCAAGGTCCAAACTGAAAGATTCACGAGTCTCGAGGCGCTGAAAAAAGCCATTGTCCGCGAGTGAGCCAAAATACTTACAAGCCACATTCGGGCAGCTTGCAATTTGTTTCTGGACCTTTTCAAAGCCGTAGTTAAGGCAAAAGGTGGTCATATCGAGCAAAAGTAAATTGATTCTTAATTTTGTATTATTTTCTCATATTTTTTACTTTGAATTGAAAAAAAGTAATTTTTCAAACTAAATTTATGGGCTTTGTAGTTGGTGACACTTAGAGTACCGGACCCTGTCTACACTAGTTAAACTTTCGAAGCCTCACACAGAGCAACTAACTGAGCATGGCAGAATTATTCTAGGAGATTAGTAAGATTGATTCTAAAATCGGTTAGATTTAAACTACCTATCATTGATTTTGATTGCTATATTTTTTTTCATTTCCTCTACTTCCTGAATAACAGAGGAGAGACCGCAAAAATGGCTCTGGGCCTATAAATAGGCAGACCGCCCCTTCCCAAGTATTTTTATTGCTCAATTCAGTCTTGAAGCATTTAACCAACATAGCATCACGTCCCATGCCATTGAGACCTCAGGGGTTAGTTCAGATTAAAGATTATCAAACGCACTGCAATTTTGATGAACGCCTGAGCAAATGGTAGCTTTATTCCTATTGATTCATTTGATATTATGTTTGTTACCAAATGTTCCAAAAAATCTGATTTGGTCTTTTTCAAATATTAATCTCAAAATTGACTCTTAGTGATTGAGCACCTCTAATGTACCTGCAGATGTACATACGATCACTGATATATCACCAAACTCTTGCGGGTATGTACATACATACAAACAAAAATAAATCAAGTAAAGTTAAGTGAAATGATTCGAAATAAAGTCAGTAAATTCAAAGCAACAGCGCCTAGACATAAACCGAGTTGGTCTAGACTATAGACAGAATTGCAAACCTCGGCGCTGCCACCAACGACGTCGTCAACACTAAATGCAGCGCCCATACTTCAATACTAATGAGGTATACATATAAATATGTACTGTACACATCAGAAGTATGTAATAATGTGTGATGGCCTCGCACTGCCTCGCCTTGCCGTACAGCGCTTGCCTGGTTGGTTCGCCGCCTCTTGATTTGTGTGGGATTCGGGAAGTTATCATCGCCATCATTGTTGTGTCATTACATTATGAGCAGACAATTGCTGTAATCGCCTTGCTATTGTTGTTGTTGGTTCTTGTTGCAAGCAAGCAAGCAATACCGCTGCTGTTGTTGTTATATTTGTTGCAATTGTTTTTGCCTTTGTCAATATTATTGTCAACAAATCGTAACCGGATATTATTAGTCGTTTTGCAGCTTATTTTATTAAGAGTTATTGTTTTTCCTCTCGTTGCTACTGACAGCTGCTGTTGGTTGTTGCGCTCGCTGTGAACTGAATTTTTGTTAAATACTTTAAATTTCAATTTTTTGCTAATAAAAATGCGCGTAATAAAATAATTAAAAACAGTCGCATCGATTGCAGTTACTATTGAATATAATGGGACAGTGTAATAAGCCTTATTAAATTGTAACTAAGTTTTAAAAAGCCTCTTACATTAAT
>JAYXIM010037039.1:0-46132 GCA_037575425.1 Anastrepha fraterculus | reverse complement strand
GTCCTTCAGTATCCGCCGTATGCTCCGGAGCTTGCACCGTCCGATTAGCATCTTTTCGGCTCCCTATCAAACCATATGAAGGGCGTTACCTTCGATAACAAAGAGGTCCTTAAAAACTGACTCAACAATTTCTTTGACACCATACCAGGCGATTTTTGGTGGAAAGGCATCAACGAATTGCTCGAGAAGTGGGAAGAGGTTGTAAAGAGCAATGATATATATATGAATGATTTGCTTCCAGACTAAATATTTGACGGAATGGGATGGACAAATGGAGAGCAGGAAATTTATTTCGCGTCAAAATCCCATATTTCTGTATGATGGCTCCGATACTTATTCTTCGAAAAAGTTTATGGCAAATCAACTTTGGTAGCCTCAATACTTGATTGTTGTTTTGCTGTAGGTCGCTCTTGCTCTTATATTTGCTCTTACTCAATTACTAGCTTCAGTTTCACATTATTAACGTCAAAAATTCTTGCAGTTTCCATTTTCTCTTTAACTGAATTATAATCGTTTGTTTGTGCAGCTGAAATGTTGAGATCGGAGCTTAACAAGTTTATTAAAGGAATTACTATTAACCTGATGTTGTTATTAATGTTTGCTATGTTGCAATAGGTTGTTGTACGCACGCAAAAGGACATGAAATGTTACATGTCATACACGCACAATTACCAGCACATTCATATTCAAGCACAATAAACACATACCTTAGAGCTGCATATTAATGCACGCACGAACTGTCTTAGCGGCGTTTTGAGCCGCCCAACCTCCTGCCTACCTCCAATCGCAATCGTTGGCAATGACCAGCGCCAACAAGTCGAAACAAGCGCAAACATACTGCAAAACAACCTGGGAACAAGCAATGACAAGACAACATACATCGAATGTTTTTCTGTCATAAACGTGACTTTGGCATGTCGTACCTATTGGCAACTTCATCTACGCCAAAGTTGGCCTGCTGGCTGGTTGCCCCTATTGCGGTCCGATCGTTGGCCGAACGTTCAAACGCGTATTCTCACACTGCCATAGCTGGCGATGAAGATAGAAGCCACCCACCGAAGTTGCTGACAAAAAGCCGAAAGCAGCAAAAAGCCACCTTTGTATGCTGAAAACCACAATCAACCCATTGCCTTTCGATTCTTTAAGTCATCTTCTACATCCGATCCTCGCGTCAGTGTCATCTGATCAGATCAGCGCATCAATTGCGCCATGAAATATGACAATTACAATCGTTCGTGCTGATGCGGAGTGACGAGCGTCTGTCACAACATTCCGGCGGGCATTAGCTCATGAACTGTGCGCGCTTTCTACAAGGCGATCTTCATAAATCAAAACATGCTGCAGAGTTACTTGTGTTCACTCTGCAATTTTATTAGTGTTTTTATAGTTGTTGGCCTTTTGAAAATTTCGCGTCATGTTTCTCTGTAGCATTCGTATATTCCCAACGCGATCTCCTGATATTCGATTCTGTCGCTTTCGTCTTTTTGTGAATTTGCTAAGTTTTTTTTTTGTCATTTGATGTTATCTTGTTCATGTCATTTGTTCGGAGCAAGTACCTTGTTGCTCATTGGTTTCGATTAATAGTAAATATGAGTGGACTTTTGTCCTAACATGTTCTAGTACGTATGTGTATGTAGAACTTCGCGAGGTATAAAATATGGGGAATATGAAATATGAGGAAACGGCAGAAAGTCGAATAGTTGTGCATTTGGAGAATTTATTCGAAGGACAAAGTCTCTTGGGAGTCAGTATCAGCTGTTTTAATTACGCATATATATATATATTTGATCCTTTTATTCCGGTTTTTAATATGGTATATGGCCTCACTAGTGGAGGTTGCATTGATGTTAAGTTTAAGGCAGGCAGGTTATTGGCTTACCGCACCCGAGTCTATGCGTCCTCTGTGCGTTTATAAGTTATACCACCTAGTCTCGGTCGTGGGAGCCTCGTTTGCCTTAGCAGGATGTGAGGAAGTGAGGTTGACAGTTGCAAAGTAGAGGCTGTGTTCTACGCATATCATTGCCATTGACACCCTCATTTTAATTACGTCTTACACAGCAAAACATTTTTATCAATTCTTTATACGTTAGGGTATTTTTAGAGTGTATAGGGATTTTCGAATTAGTTTTGGCGTGTTTACCATTCACCACATTCTTAGTTTGATGTCCACTGGAGATGTGAAACTTTTATATAAAGCGTATTTCAAGAGACGCGCGTAGAAGTTTTTTCAAATAAAATATGCAAAAATTTAAATTCTTCCAGGTTTCACTATTTTTATTCAAAATAAGGCTTTTAAGAGTTGTGTGAAAAGTTACATCATTTAAATGCCCACCGTAAGCACGTCTATAGGCAAAATCCGCCAAACAGTCAAATCATGAATGTCTAATTGTTGAGAACGTTGAGATATCGATGTTGAAGGTTCTTCAGCAACACTTTGCACTACAGCAACAACACTCTCAGCAGAACGTACAGTTTTGCCAGTTCCTTGAATTTTGGTTACCAACCTTTGAATAGTCGACTCATTCTGCCGTTTATTTACGCCTAAAAATTTTACAAATTTTGCGATATGCTGTTCTTGGTTCTTGTGAAATGGTTGATTTCCATAAAAATTGTAATGAATTCAAAGTGTTGTTGTATCGTGTAAAATTGAACATCCGTCTAGTGTACAAATGTCAAAGATGACATAAAAAAAGTTACCGTCTAAGAATTATTTACATACTACTGAAATCTAGGAGTCACTTTTGAGAGACGCTCTTTAATAATGAAAGAATTAAAATGAGCAATACAGCACTAAAATTAAAAGAAATGTCCAATTATTACGTCCTCAAATCAGCTGATTCTGCCGAATTCACTGAGAGCTCGAGAGCAGTTGGCAGATTTCGCTACCTTCTGTATTCTCTCTACCATGGCAGTAAAGCATAGCGTCCGCCCAATCTGTCAGTTCGTTTATCCGAGGTGGCCTGCCGGTGCCCGAAAATGCCCATTTTGAGTTTCTTTTATCTGTAATGTTTTCGGTTCTCGACCTGTTCATAGCTACTTTGAGAGAGTAGTTTGAAAAAAATCCGTATGAGTTTGTAAAACCTGTAAAATTGAGGGATCTCCGTTTAGTGTATGAAGAAGAGGAACTAAAAAAAACAACAAACAAATAACTTTGACGGTTTGTATCGGTCAAAAAGTAATTATTTTTGTGTTTCTGGCCTGCTTACGCCCTATTGAAAGGATATTTTGTTCTTGCATTTATTTGCTCGAAACTTTCTTGAAAATAAAAGAAACGGACCAAATAATTTGTTCAATTTCACATAACTTCTTTTCAAGGGTGGTGTGAATTTTTTTACTAATATATCAAGTGGGACCGTAGGGACGAAAGTGCATTTTCTTGCTTTGAATTTTCTTTTCATTCCTTATACGATGGATTTTCTAGCACGTATCTTTTATGGACTTCATGTCAATCAGACTTTCATCCTTCTTGCTGAACACATAAGGAGTGAAATTCATGGGCACTCCTTGTCGCTCACTCCAATGGCTTGCTAGAGGATCTGGTATGAGGGGGCTGCAAGGTGATTTCATATGCTAGTGTTCATTGGGAGAGGGAAACTTTGCCCTATATTCTTCACGAGTTGAGGCAGGTTTGCCTAAACGCAGTATTCAATTAGACCGCCGACTGCGTCGTATCCGCGTGGAAACATAAAGTATCCTGAGCTTAACTCCCGTAAACGGGGGTAATCCGTAAGTGCTTTCTGATAAGTAAAAAACCACGACCTAATCCTTCAAATTCGAATTCTTTAATATTAGACTAATATGGGTACCTGGGTACAGCGACATTGCACGTAACTGCTGGGGGGATGACGCTTGACCTGCAGTGGTCTACTATTGGAAAAGTTGGATTCGTGTCAACTTAGCGAGCATGGAGCAAATACAAACCTGTAGGGTCGCGAGTTTCTTCTAGCCACGTATGAATCGAAGGCGAGCGAGCTAGATTCTAAGCTTAACAAAGCCACAGCTGTCCAATTTTGTCGGTATCGGTACCAACCGCTGTTCGCGAGGTATGCATCCGAGGTATCCTCGGCATTGCTTTGGGGGGATTGTATGCAGGATGAGGTGGAATCATCTCAGCACCTGCTTTCACGGACCAAAGATTTAGGCATCTTCAAAACCTCCTAGTGTACTTCTGCCATGAAAAAGCTCCTCATAAAAACCATTTGCCATTCGGAGTCGGCTTAAAACTGTGAAACAACATCCAGACGCACGCCACAACATCAACAGCTCGGCCAAACATCTAACAGAAGTGTACGCACCAAATATTTATTTTATATATTGGCTATGGAAATAAGTTTCCGCCCTCGTAAAAGAGGTGTCGCTACTGTTACTATTTTTGTGTTTCGCTCTAGTAATATGCCAGTTATTTGTATGTGAGGCCGATCGTAATAGTGAGCATTCGATTGAAGGGTAAAGATCGGTTTTTATGTGACGTTAGAAATGTCTACGTTTATCCCGAAAGAAACAGCATTTGCGGGAAGTCATGCATCAAAGAAAAGGTTTTCTGCATCGCACCGACACTGGCGATGAAAAACGGATCTTCGGATTACCATCTGTCCCGGTCAGTCAGCCCTTGCTGGAGAGCAAAAAAACTCGAATTTTTCGTCAGAGGAATCCGTATGCTGCCTGAAAGATGGAGTAATAATTCGTAGCTTTGGCTCAGAAAGAACGGAAACTTATTTCCATAGCCATATTTTATTAATTTCTTTTTATTTTAACCATCCTTCGGCCACCGTAAGCCAAGTGGATTGGTGCGTGGCCACCATTTGGAATTTAAAGAGAACATAGACGGAATGGTTTTTTTTTCATAGCGGTCGCCCCTCGGCGAACAATGGCAAACCTCCAAGTGTATTTCTGCCATGAAAAAGCTCCTCATAAAACTATCTGCAGTTCGGAGTCGGCTTGAAACTGTGGGTCCCTCTATTTGTAGATTAACATCAAGACGCAAGCCACAAATAGGAGAAGGAGCTCGGCCAAGCACCCAAAAAGAGTGTACGCGCCAATTGCATATATGTACAGGGTGGTTAAATTTCAAGGACCGATGCTTAATCTGAACCACACCTAAACGTCAAGATTTTTCTGCATTTCATTTGACATTTTTCAATTTCAGACTAATTCAATTCGAACTGTCGAAAGATACAAAATCGAGCAACGCGTTAAAGTTATTCAGGCTTATTATGAAAACGGGCGTTCAAATCAAAATGCATATCTCGCACTTCATCATCAGTGATGAGGCACATTTTCACCTGAGTGGATTCGTCAATAAGCAGAATTGCCGCATTTGGGCGAATGATAATCCAAGGGTGATTGCCGAAAAACCATTGCACCCACAAAGAGTGACTGTTTGGTGCGGTTTATGGGCCGGCGGCATCATTGGGCCGTATTTTTTCCAAAATGAGGCCGGTCAGGCAGTTACTGTGAATAGTGTTCGCTATTGTGAGATGATAACAAACTTTTTATGGCCCAAGTTGGAAGATGTGGACATGGACGATGAGTGACTTCAACAGGACGGTGCCACTTGTCACACAGCTAACGAAACAATGGCTCCTTGCGCGAAAAATTGGATGGCCGAATAATCTCACGTCGCGCCGATGTCAATGGGCCGCCAAGATCATGCGATTTGACACCGTTGGACTTCTTTCTTTGGGGTTATTTGAAAGAAAAGGTGTACGTCGATAAGCCAGCAACAATTGAAGAGCTAATGGATGAGATAATTCGGCACATTAACGGCGTAGAACCTCAATTATGTCTCAGCGTCATCGAAAATTTGGATCATCGGATGGAGGTGTGTCGCCGAGGCCGCGGTGGCCATTTGGCCGATATTTTGTTTCATACGTAATTGAGCTAACCAATATTATCATAATAAAGAGAAATGACAGCAATTTCCTAAAAAAATTTTATTTTATTCAAAAGCAACACCGGCCCTTGCAACTTAACCACCCTTTATATCATTCGTCCACCAGCCTCCCCAGGCGAACGAAAATCAATAATTCTTTTCGAAACTTCCAAGAAAAAGAAAACAACAGATCAATTTAAATTTTTTCATATCTGTTTTATTTATTATTTTTGATTTATTTTTTATTTACTTCTT
The DNA here is from genome assembly GCA_037575425.1 of Anastrepha fraterculus. Classification (NCBI taxonomy): domain Eukaryota; kingdom Metazoa; phylum Arthropoda; class Insecta; order Diptera; family Tephritidae; genus Anastrepha; species Anastrepha fraterculus. The sequence goes on along the minus strand of JAYXIM010037039.1, from coordinate 40,005 downwards.
TATTTTGGGATTAATTTTTATATTGCAACTAATTACTGCATTTCATTGCCATTGCGCTTCCATTGCTTAACCGTTACTCACTGTGTGCGTGTGCGTTTGTGGGAGGGTATGTGTTCTTGCGCGTGCGTTTTCATACATACATACATACATATATACCTGTGCTTTACATAGGCCTACCGCTGCTGACACAATACTCACAAAACAAAATTTGCCATTTCCCGCACTGAACAAATGAGCGAATGAACAACTGATAACGACGCTGCGGCGGCTTAACAATCAATCAGCTAATAAATATTTGCTTTGTTTTCAATTTGTTTTTGCGATTTCACAATTCGATTTGCAGCGTCGCAACGTTTGACATGCCTGCTGCAACTAACAGTTCTTCGCTTCGCTCTGTTCGTTTGTTTTGTTTGCTTTTTCCACACTTTTGCGCATTTTACTTTCCGTTATTGCTTATGCAAAATGTAATTAAATTATAGTTACTACAATTACAATGGTACAATGCGTTGAATGTTCAACTGTATTTCTTTAATATATTTATTTATTAATTTTTAGTTCTTGTTTTTTTGTTTTACTTTCTGCATTAGAGTAATTATTTTTAATACATACTGCACTGCTTGATTCTGTTTGAAAGTACGTACTATTAATTACATTACATTCCATTACGTTTAAGTTTGCTTTATGACTATTTTTATTTTAATACATTACATACATTTTCACTAAATGCTATTCACTTATTTATGGTAACTCTCCGCTATGTCTAAATATGTAATTATTGTATAAGTAGATGTATGTGCCAAATAAAACACAAATCTGTATACATACATGCGATTATTTACAATTTACAAAAAAATATACACTTTTACCGTTTTTTTCTGATTTCAATGGGTTTGTAACTCTCAGGGGATTTCACACTTTTCTTTAATATTTTTTGTAAATATTTTTTTTTTTTTCAAAATTGTGCACGGTATTTTTTGTTTGCTCTATCAACATGAAAGTTGCAAATAAATATTTTTTTTTTAATTAATAAATTATTTTACAAACGACAGGAACAAAAACGTTTAAGACTTAAAACAATACAAAACAACCTAAGTGACTATACAGTGTTAGAGTATACCATACATTGAAAAAAAAAAAAAAAATCTTACGACTATTGAAAATTTCCTCACTTTGATATGTTTTTTTTTTGTTTTTTTGTTTGTTATCTTGCAAAACTAAAATAAATCTTGTGGCGCAAATTTTTCACTGATACTCAGTTTGTGTCTGGACTATGTATGTGAATACAATATTTGAATACTTTTATTTCATATTACATCTGAAATGACAGTTTGGAAATCCTTCTTCTTTACACCTCATATGCTACTCTCCCTATTCATCTTCTAAGGTACTTCCTTTACAATTTTTTTTCTTCAATCGGTGTATCTCTTTCTTTTTACAATTTCTTTTATTAACTGTTACTTTCTATAAGCTCTGTTTGCATAAGTTGTATTTCTATGAATTTCATTTTTTTTTTCTCAGTGTATTTTTCATTAATTTCGTTTTCTTCGCTTCCCTGTTATTTACAAAGAAATAAAAAAGAACTAGAAAAAGAGAAATTTCGACCAGCTTAGTACTGTTTGAGTGGTTCCCGAAAGTGTCTAATGCTGTTAACTTAATATTTATTTTCGCTGAATATTTCTCGGCTAATCAAATACTTTTTGGTGTAAACGTCTTCAAGTGGGCTGTACTCACCGCTTGCTCTCAATTAAAAATTATCAAATCACATGTAAATTATTGTCCGATAGTACAAATTCTCAATTTCAATGCGCCCACAGCACTGCGCTCACCTTTCATCCACTACTACATACATAGCACACAACGCAGTCATTTACAGTCGCAGTTACGTCGCTCGAATTACGGCCGTAGCGTTACTTTGGGCGCTTGCTGTTGCAAATGCTGTTCGCGGAAAGCGATCAACGAACGAAAGGCGGACATTGGCGAGGAAGCGGCTGCTGCTGCGGCCGCTGCCGCCGCCGGTATCACATGTGTCAATGTGTGCGTGTGCGTATGCGTATGTGTGTGTGTGAGCGCAGGCGATGGTGTGCTGACGAGCAGCATCGAGGTCGACGTGGGCACGGTCGACCGTGGCGGTGGCTGTGACGTATTCACACCGGTCAACAGAGCCGTCGTTGTAGTGGCTGTGGCTGCCGGCGGTGTTGGTGATACCGTCAACTGTCATGGTTTGCCTGGCGACAGCTTACCCGAATTGGAGGAGTTCGATGAGGAGTTCGAATTGCCCGATATGGGACCTATATGGTGTGATTGTGCTAGACTCATAGATGTGGGAGGCTGCACGACATCACAACCAATTGACGAGGAGGTGCTTGAAGCCGATGGCGATGCACCCGCTGGTGGCGGCACATGTTGTGGTGTATGATGGTTGCCGGTCGTAGTTAGGCTTAGTGGCGCGAATGGCGTACCGCCAGCGACTGCTGCCTTCCACAGTAGCGGATTCATGCTGAGGCCATTGTGCGCGGCCAGACTGGCGCCGAAATTGCGCTGATGCTCGAGAAATTCCTGAGACGGGCCGGTTAGGCCAGCGGGCCCATAGAAACCGCGATAGAGGTCGGGTCGCACATAAGGCGAATAGTTTGGTATGCGCGCCGCCAGTGGCGATAGAATCTTACCTGGGGAGGCGTGTTGCGCGGGATGGCCGTAGAGAGCAGGATGTGTGGGTGGTAGTTCGCCGAGGCCAACACTTGCCAAGCCCATACTGCCGGGGGGACTGTCTTTTGACGACGAGTCTTTGCCGTCCTTGGAGGCCATATCCGCTAGGGACCATATGCGCGGTTTCGCTGCTAAACTGGCGCTTGTGCTGCCGCCACCGACACCGCCCGCGGACTGCAATGAGTTCTGTTGTGCCTGTTGATGCTGCTGCAGCAACTGTTGCTGATGATGGTGGTACGCGGCGATGTCGGGTGGTGAACCGGCTGGCGGGCGGAAGTGATGATGCAATGCGGCGGGATGGAAAAGTGGATGGCCACCGCCTGGCATGCCGACGGGGCGATCGTAAAGGTCGGGCGAGCCATTAGGTGAGCCGGTACGCGAGCCAGACCATTCGCTGTTGTTGCTCTCACCAGGACGATCACCAAGGTCGCCAAGACGATTCGAGCGATCTTTGTCGTCATTTGAGCCGAGACCAGAGTCTTTAGCATCTGTAAGTTACAAGCAAACAAGAAAGGCTAAATTAATAAAATGAATGGTGAAGTACAGTTTAGGATTCAAATGAAGTACAGCGATGCGGTTATAAATAGGTGAAATGCGCAAGTGGTAAACGTTTTTTTGGTATGCTCAATAGCAACTTACCTAGCAAATCATTGTCATCGGTGCTCTTGTGATCGTCATCATCGATATTGGCGTCATCGTCATCGACGCGATTCCTAGGCTCCCACGTCATTTTATTTTCCTTTTTCAGTCTTCTTCTCGCATTCGCGAACCATGTCGACACCTGCGTCAACGTCATTTTCGTAATTATTGCCAGCATGATTTTCTCCCCCTTGGTGGGGTATGGGTTCTTTTTGTGTTCGTTCAGCCAGGCCTTCAGCGTAGATGTGGTCTCACGTGTGGCATTTTTGCGACGCGCTCCGTTCAAGTCGACACCATAACTGCAAGCAGACGTAAAAAAGGCAAAAGAGGAAAGGTTAATACTGCCGAGGTTTAACGGAAGAGGAGGTATGTGCGCAGCAAAATCTGCTCTAAGTTATATTACACCATTAGAGTGGCGTAGTGGTAATGGTTTGGGCGAGGGTGGGTTTTAGTGTTGTCGACACGGCTGAGTGCAGGTGATTACAATTAAATATAATGCGGCATAAGGCGATTAAAAAATGGGCGGCATGGCAAATTTCAGGCGCCAAGTTATTAAGACATCGTTTAAATTCTATGCCAACGCATTGGAAAAGGGGTTAAGAAGGTGTAAAGTAAGTGAGGTGGATATGGAAAGCCGTTAACTGCAAGTAATGGCTATTTGGTAAATGGTTTACATATCTGCGTGCTTTTTAAATAAGACTTTGCTTTAAATATGAATACTGATAGTAAGGGGTTTATAAGGAAACATTAAGGCAGTTATTTGGTAATAATGGACTAAGCGATAGTATCACTTATGCAGTTTTCAGCGCTTTCTTCTGCATGGCCTTAGTGAGCCAAGATCTCCACATCACATTAGACCACACTATACGGCGACTTAAAACTGATGTTAGGCTTTGAAGAAAAGTTGTGTTTTGTGTCTCGAGAAAATTGCACAGAATTTAAAATAAGCGCAAGCAAATAAGGAAGTGCTAAATTCGGTCTGAGCCAAGCTTCGAACTTAGAAATGACATGAACTCATAGGCAGTGAGAGTAATATGTTGCTTTTAACATCAGACAGATTGAAGGAAATTTAATCTACACACATGAAAAGTGGGCGTGATTTTTATGCCATCTCTCCATGCCAATAATACTTATAGTAGGTATGTCGCATCCAAATGAGATGGTGGCAATGGCAGTGCTAAGTTTGGGTGAGTTTTTACAGAGACACACGAATTTACCCAAATGGTAGCGTGGCACGAGACATGTTTTTTGTGAGTAATTTGGTCTTATTTATAACAGCGATATCAAGTTTTTCTTTTTTTTTTGAAAATTGCCGTTACACGTAGGGCAAGAGTGGCTATTGACTGTTTTCGCCCAGTTTCAATACCAAACTAGACTGGCCCAAGGGTTATAAATGCACCAAATTCCCTTGAAATCTATTAATTTTGCACGAGATATTGCATACACAGGCGCTGAGGATAAACAAACCTGGCGAAATCGAATCTTCCTGTGTGCAAATTAAATGTTGAGGCTTCTATTTGCTTCAGCACTCACATTTATTCTGCCTTCATTCCACTTCTTAAACTTAAGCAAAGCCTGCCTAGCCTACATAAGGTAAGTAGAGGAAACTTTCCAGAAGTTTCGTTACCGCAAAACTAAAGGTTTCTGTTACTTAGTGTGCCGTGTGCAAAGCGCTTGTCATTACCACTGCTTCTTCAATAATTTTCTTCAATAAAAGCCATTCGCGCTATTCCAGTGCCGACTTCATTCATTTCTTGTTGTTGTAGAGTAACATTTACAACAGTTATAATATACTTTATCAATCTGAACGTGGATGGGTTAGGCTAGGTTTTAGTGGCAGGCAGCTAAGAGTAGCCATGTAACATGTGAAGTTTACTGTTTATTTATTATGGAGCGATTTAAACTCTCTTGTGAAGCGTGAACGGCAGCTGCCGTAGCCGAATGGGTTGTTGCGTGACTAACACTCGGAATTCACAGAGAGAAAGTCGGTTCGAATCTCGGTGAAATACCAAAATTAAGAAAACGATTTTTCTAATAGGGGTTGCTCCTCGGCAGGCAATGGCAAACCTCCGAGTATATTTCTGTCATGAAAAAGCTCCTCATAATAATATTTGCCGTTCGGAGTCGGCTTGAAACTGCAGGTCCCTCCATTTGTGGAACAACATCATGACGCACACCACAAATAGGAGGAGGAGCTCGGCCAAACACCCAAAAAGGGTGTACGCGCCAATTATAAATATATAATATATATACATATATGAAGCGTAAGATAGGTTTTATCCCGATGTCGGATAAAACTAAAAATAAATTGAATTAGCTTGAAGTTACTTTTAGTAAGGAAGGTAATTTTTAAAAATTTTTCAAATTAAGTTTAGACAATTTTTTTTTTAATTATTATTACTTTTAATGAATATTTCAGCTAAACTAACACCGAACTATTGGAGCAGAAAATTTTTACTGCCAACACTGAAATAACACGCACTAAATTTCTATTATAATCGTGAAATTTCGCCGTTGCAATCAAAATTGCAACGTTTCGCTGAACGAACGTTAAAAGCAGCTGTTGCCGCATGCAGACAAGCAAACAACCTAGCCCCCCTCGCACATGCTTACATCCTACTTCAAAGCAAAAAAACTTGTTTTGCATTGCATTAACGGCAGCTTGCTGCGGCTACACTTATTAAATTACATAACAACAACAAAAAGCAGTAACAACACACACAACACAGTTAACAGACAACATGATTCACAGCGATTTTTTAATTGATTTTACGCACAAAGCGCGACTCAACGCAACGCAATGCAACGCCATACCACACAAATGTCACACATGCCGCACACAATGTGGCAGCGCTCCAACAACCAGCCGCGCGCCACACCTTAGGCACGAAACTTGGCGGACAAGCCACAAAATTTGGTGGTGCCCGACATAGACGCTTTTGCGAGGCGGCCAGGTCGGCGGTTAGCATTTACGCGCAATTTGTGGCATTTTAATAGGCGCCACAACAAAAAATAATATGAATTTAATAAAGAAAGAGAAAAAAAAGATAAAACTCTACAACAGATCAAATAAACTGCAAAAAATGGGGGAAAAAGCTACAACAAAGCATAAATTAACACAAATGATGAACCGGCATTATTGGACCGCACTGGGAGCGGTTGATTGGTTATTTGGTGCACACCCACTAACGCGCTAGAGAGTCGGCTTTATTTGGCGCTCTCTGTTTGTTGCGATACGCAATTTGTGTGTGTTTGCAAACAAGAGCAAAATAAAAACAATAACAACCACTGCACATCTACGAGTATTTTTTGGTCGCTGACGCACATTTGCTTATTATGGCATTTTGTGGTTTTGCGAACAGCTGGTCAGTCAGTCAGTCAGTGAACTAACAGTGGGCTGGGCAGTTTGCATAGCCGTCGGCGAAACCACCACTCAGAGCGTACAGCCACACATACACACGCTCATACATTCAATGCATACTCGCATACGAGTACAAACATTGTATGGGCGTTCGCCACATTGTGGGCTGTGCTTTTTAACATACACACGTATGTATGTATGTGCACATGAGCTCGTACGTATTCACAGTTACTTTTGTGTACATGTTGTTTGAAAGTAGCTTAATTTTCCGGCTTGTTTCAAGCCTTTCGTAAATGTATGCGTTACATTGTTGGTGGACACAGTATGTGCATGTGGGTTCACCGCTGTTATGGCAATATTGGCTTACACTTCAACCACATAATTGCTGTTTGAACATGAAAATGGGCTGCTACCGATGCTGCTGTTGCACATATGAATGTGTGTGTATGCGTGTAGCACCGTCTGAACTACAGCATAACATTTCGCTTTGTAGAGTTGCTGATTGATTAAAGAGATTACTTTAGACATTTTTGAGGTATTCTTCACATGAATCTCGCATTTTTTCTATTTATTAGAGAAAGAAATCATAAGAAATTGTTCAAAAATATGTTGAATGGATAATTCTCAGCAAACCGCATTTTCTCTATGAATTGAATTTAAATAATGATTTTCAAAAACTTATTTTTGTTTAATTAATTATTCAATTAAAAAATTAAGGTATTAATGTTGCTTATTAATTTCTAAGAAGTATTGGATAAAATGTTTTGAACGGATTTGAAATTTTAATGGTGCCACCGGGAGAATTTGGTAAAAATGAAACATTTAAATATATGGAAACTGTATGAAAGTCGTTTTTTTCCTCAAATAGACTCGAAAAGTGTTAGAGGTTGGATTGAAATATTTATACAAAATGTTTTACAGTTAACGGTAACGTATAAGGGTATATTTAACATCCCTATACACGCGCTTTGGCTTGTGAGACCGATTAGCAACACTCGTGCCTTTCGTTTGACGGCGAAAGAAAAAAAAAACAAATCAGCTGGCCTATTGCTTGCACCTTTAATTAATAAATTTAGATTCGCTTTGATATCGCATGAGCAGAATTTATGAGCGATGTTGATAAGAAATTGCGTTTAAAAGGAAAAGTTGTGAAACAGATACTGAGTAGTTTCCATGCAATCTGCTTCCATATAACTGCCGAAAAAAGCACTCAAAACTTTATCGAGAGTTCGGAGAGGTGACTCGAGGGCGAGAAGAGAGCCAGAAGAGCCAGAATCTCTGCGAAACACATGATTGCGAAGAGCTTTGACAAGAAAAACGGTCGAGCACTCCACCAAAAAGTGCATTGTTGACTGGAGCGATTTCCTGAAGGAACAGATATGGTGACACAATACATTTAATATATGGAGAGACCACTGCTGTGCATTACTGCCTGATAAAAAACTGCAGTAAAAACTACGGAGAAAATCATAAATGCCACGGTTAAACAAATAACAAAGCCGCTTGAGCCGCCGTAGGTACTATCAGCTGAACTATACAAGCACGGCAGCGTGGAGCTGTTAAGGTGCATGCACTGGCATGCTTGCCAACTGGAACTTAAGCGTACTCTGCCCAATCCACAAAAAAGGTAATCCTGCAATAGGCGTCAATTTCCGATGGGTCAGTCCTCTTAATATTTCATAGAAGATTTCATCGAAAGTACTCTGTGAAAGACTAAGGCGCGCCATCAATAAACAAATTGGGCATTATCAGTTCGATTTTATGGTAAGACCTGGTAGACCTGGTAAATCAACCATCGACCAGATGTCCTCCAAATCTGCGAGAAGAGCTACAAGAAGACACTCGACGTATACCAGCTTTTTGTCGGTTTGAAAGGTGCTTTCAATAGCACGAAAATAAGTTGCCTATATGCCGCGATGTCTGAATTTGGTATTCCTTCAAAACTAATATGTACAACTATACAAGTTTTATTAAAAACTAATACAATTATGTAGTAACTGCGACTTTTAGGAGTCGTTCGTTTGATGCTAAATGAGATTTCAAATAAGGCGACACTCTATCGCCCGATTTCTCTAATGCAGAAGAAGATAGTGAGAGCGTCAGAACTGAACCGAGCTGGCACAATCGACATCGTTACTGGTTCTGTCTTTTCCAATGTGGATAAAGAAGCAAGTTGAGTTCGTCTGGAGATGAGCGAGGGCAATACGTCTTACGAGGGCAATTTGCGCCTTGGCAACCCTATCACTGTTGTTATAAATTTAAAAAGTAGGGAACTTTGTCTACTTAGGAATCAGCATTAAAAGTGATAACAACGCCAGCATTGAAAGCCAATAAAGAAATCTATCTCTTTCTCCCCAACAAGTGCTACTTAGACTGAGTAGGCAATTGCACAGTTAAGTCCTCTCTCGGCGGAATAAAACCACGCTCTACTATTATATTGTATTTACAGCGCAGAAGAATAGATGATAGCAACATCAAAGGCGACGGCCCTTGGAGTGTTCGTGCGAAAGATTATGCGGATGATTTATGAACTTTTTCGCATTGGCGCCGGAAGAGGAGTGAGCTAAGAGTATTGATAGGATTAATTGCGGGGCCTAATCCATGGGGCACCCATATGACATCAGGTCACCATGAACATCATCGGCTATCAACTTGCTTGAAGGATGTGGATAATAGTGGATGATGAACATAGATGGTACAACTTTGAGTCGGATGTATTAAGAAAGGACAAACTACATTTTCTTACCCTCGACACAATGCTAAGCTTCATTAAAAAATCTGAGAAGCTTAGTCGTTCTCTATCATTTTAAATCGTATCTATTGGCTTTAAGTGAAACATTATTTAACGGCTAATATTTCCTGAGTGCTTGGCAACAATTTGTAGTCATCCAAAATTCCGTTCCACGCACAACGTGGCACAAAATGAATCATCCAATTATGTGTTTGAATAAGTTTTTTACTGAATAAAACGTGTGATGGAAATTTTAAATTTGAGCTTTAAGTGGTTAGGGGTAGTCAGAATTAAAAAAAAGTGCTTTTTTTTGCATATTCTTAAAGTATAATATCTTAAAAATATTGTGCGAAAATTTGAATTGAATCCGACAAAAAAATTTTCGATTTTTCTTAACAATTAATTTTCGGTTTTTTTTCTCGAAAATCTGAAAAATATTTCCTGAGACCGCCATAAAGTTAATTTTGAAAAAAAAAAACAGCTTCGATCAGGCACAATATTATCTATTAATAAAACTTATTTCTCTTGTCCGATTGATTTCAGATGAATCTCCAAGGAAACGGGCTCCACACAAACAGCGATAACTTTTACAATTATTAATTTTTTATTTTTGAAATTTTGCTAAAGTTAAGTCGAAACATGAACTAGCAAAACAAAATTTTTGAAAATCATCATATTTTCGGGCGTCTGACTACCCTAACCTCTTAAGCGCTCCATTGCTTGTAGTATGTTGCCGTCTAGTTCACAAGTGTCAAATATGGTTGACCTACGATGCCATTTGCAAAAAGTATAAGACTTCCGATGGGGTGATTAATTTTGCGCCATCTTCTATATACATACAAAATATTAGTACTTGGAAGAAATATCAACGGATAATTAAATATTTATAAATAAATACTTTTCTAAAAAGAAATGAGGCTATATGTATGTATGCGCGTGTCTGTGCCCTTATGTAGGCGTATGTACCCATGTACGTATACACAACTATAAGCACCTATATTATCAACTTTCAACGAAATATGTCGCATAGGCCGTCACAATGTCTAGATTCACAAACAGAAATCAACTGAAACACCTGCACTCAACTGACCGAAATCGGAAGCGAGTTCAGGGCTAACCTTTTTTGCTTGGCTACTCTAAAATCAGACGCGTGTCTTTGCTTGTCAATGCCTATACTGGCGTAGTACCTTCATACCTAAATACCTATAGTCGTGCATGTATTATGACAGCATTTAACAGGTGTTACTTGTGCTGTGACGTTTTTCATTTAGCTTAGCTTAGGCCATTTTTTCACAAATAGCACAAGACGTTTACGATTTTTAAAATTTGTGTTAACACCTGACAGGAAAACACAAATGCATAGTTGGGCGCACACACATACATACATATCATACATATACATAATTACAAATCTTTTCCACTAATATGCAATAATTTGCTACAAAAGGTAGGTGCGATTTGGATGGTTTCGGGTGCAAACAACACGTAGCCGAAAGCTAGAATTCAGCGAAAACATTTATATAAAAAAATATTTAACATGACTTTGACTTTGCTATGCGTTCATTTCCTGCAGAAACACGAAGTTTTTTGCTTTTTTTTTTTTTTTTTAATTTTCAATATTTCATTTTTATTGAATTTGCTTGCGGAAACACATATCTACATATGCGTATATACAGTTTACATACATATTTATGTATGTGAGATAAGTGCGCGTAGGGCGTAGTGCATTACGTGACGGGATGTTTTCAATTGTCTAGCTGGCGTGTATTGAAGTGAGAATTAGTGTCAAGTAAAATGAAGATATCTTGCAGGTATGCAAATAAAACATGATTTTGATTTACAATGCTACTTATGTACATATTTGTACATATATATGTTAACACATCCAGATAATTACTTTTCCGTTTGTTTCACTGCATGTCATCACTTCATTGCACGCTTTTATTTTATTTGAGTTTCCTCACTTTCTTCATATGCATCAATTATAAAGGGTGATCAGATTGGGGTTAGTTTTTCCAAAAAGATTTTTTTGATAAATCACGCATGACTACTGTCAAACTAAATGCATAATTTACTTCAGTATGCATTGACATTTCAGCATGCAAAGACTTACGCCTCAACAACGTTTACAAATCGCCCAATTGTACATATAAAGAAAATTGACGCAAGTGCGAAGTGTTCATGGAGCCCTCAGGCCAACCCATGGGGGGTACAGCGATAAAGCCCATTTTTGGCTTAATGACTACTTCAATAAACAAAATTGCTATATTAGCGCTGAAAAGCAATCCGAGGCCACTCAAGAACATTCAATACATCCATTGAAAACAACCGTTTGGCGAGGCCTGTGGGCTGGAGGAATCATCGGCCCATATTTCTTCAAATACGGCGCTGGCGGCAATGTAACCGCGAATACTGAACGCTATCGCGCAACGACCTTTGAAGCTGGATGAACGGAAATTGATGCCCGTGATCTCCACAACATTTGGTTCCAAAAAGACGGCGCTCCTTCCCATACAGCCCGTGAAACAATGGTTTTAATGCATAGTCGTTTGTTTCGGTGCGCAATTTATCTCTCATTTTGGTCCAGTGGATTGGCCACCAAAATCTTGTGATATCACACTTTTGTACATTTATTTGTAAAGGTGTGTAATGTCCAAATGATTTGTGGGTGAACCAGCTTCGATTGAAATATTGGAAGCCAACATTACTACAGTTATTCGCGAGATACTGAACGCAGACCTCCAGAAAAAAATTTCATGAATGGTTCTACATAAAAATAATAAATATTGCCCCATCAATTAGAATTTTCCTTGTTTTATTTTAATTTGAAATCCGATACCTCTAAATTGAGCACTAGGGCGGGTAGATTTGAAAATCGCTCATTGCTCTGTGAAAATCGTATTCTAGGGATCAAAATAAGAAACTTTGCCGAAGGAACTATATCTCTAAAACGAATTCTGATGTCCCCCGAAAAATCCCACTTTGACCCAATTAAAGTGCTCCAATCGAGTCCAAATGTATGACCGACCCCCTCTAACTTTGGACGGCCGATCCACCCATGCCAGTGGCATACCCCGTGGAACTCCCCTGGGGGGTTCCCCATACAATAATTTCAAAATATCACCATTTTTGGCCTTTACATGAGAAAAGAAACTAAAAAGTTCGACCCAAATTGGGGGACATCAGAATTCGTTTTAGAGGTATGCACCCTTTATAATATTTTAATATTTATGTGCCATATCTTTACACCTCCACACTTTATTTTTATTTCTTTATATTACGCTTCTGCTCCACTTGATTTGCTACTTTGTTTGTAATTCATCATCATCTTTACGAGCTTGACTGCTTGTGAGGCTTGTACGAACGTCAATTGCATTTTACTCGCATTGCATTCAAACGCTGCAGCTGCTCTTCGATTTGTTCAAATTCTCGGGTATTATTGTTGAATTTTTATTTCAATTGATTTTTTTCCACTTGCCGTCGTGCATGCCCCTTGCCGTTCGCTGCCGTTGATTAGCGCATCAGCCATGCCAGGCACGCAGGCGCAGCCAACACTGTGCGCCTGGGCATATGTATGTGATATACATAATATGATTTTACTTTGTGTGCTTGTGTGTGTGCGTGAATTTGCATTTATGCGCTTTTATCGCTGCTTGCCAATGCATTTAATAGTCACTTGGCGGCAGGAAATTATGCACTGCAGAACAACAACAAGAACAACATCAATTGAACGTGCGCCAGCCGCGTTCTCTTTTTGAGTGCCAGCTACTGCTGGCGGGCGACAAAGCTAACACAACAACATGACTGCCGGAGTAGGCCGCCTTCGTGCGCTTCCTTATTTTGGTTGACTTCTTTTCGCTTTAACCCACACACACGCACTATGTGCATATTCAAGGCAAAGCTTTGTAGTTTTTCTTTATTTGCACTGCCGAGGCATTCACTTCCCTGCTAGTGCGCGGTGCGCCATATTTTGCTGCCAACTTAACGTGTTTCATTAAAAAAAAAAACAAATATTTATTATTTAATTTTATATTCCACCTTTATGCTTATCGACAAATTGCTGGCGCTGGGGATCTTTGCAGAGGCACCTTCAGAGGCATGCCGAGTCTGCTGTGGTGGGTGGGTGGCAGTGTGTGGGCGCGCATGCGCAATTGCGACAAAAAAGCAATAATAATGCATAGTTGGGAATTATTCATTTTTTCTGCCGCTACTTTGCTTGTTCGTACGGATTTCTATGATTTTTATCTATTGGCGCCGTCTACCAAGAAGCCGCCGCCATTGGCTTGGTTATTGTTTTTTTTATTGTAAAAAGTTGTTGGCGGTAGCATTTGTATCAGTTAAGTGTCTCTATTTGTATGTTATTCGAATGCGTGTAATTACATGTGTATATTTCTGCGTAATTGACATATCTTATACAGTGTTTTGTTAGGCGGATTTACATGAAAATATGACTCGCATGTGATTGCAATCTCTTCAAAAACAATAGAGAGCCACTGACTCAGTGAAAGAAATTGGAAAAATACCAGAAAAATATATTTAATCCTCCCCACCCTACCGTCTATCTGTCATGTGCTGTTAATTTTCATCATATTTTTTTTCTACGCTGCCTGTCATTCCAAGCTTATTAAGATTTACAGCTTTAAAACAATAAAATCATCTGCTCAAATTCACTGCTTAATAATCAAACTTAACAAATGCGACTTGCCACACAAAATAAGGGATGTCACATGCGCGAGGAAAAATGTATATGTAAATGTATGTGGCACGATAGCAACCGCTAAAGCTTCTTGCATATTCAATGTGTGCATTTGTCCATTAAAAGCAAAATGTTGTCACACAATTTGTACCCATCGACTTCATTGGGTTAGGAGTTGGGCGAGTGTTGCCCACTGAGCTGACGCAGTAACCCCAGGATGATTTACCCTCCTTGAAGAGCATAGATTTATTTAATTGAAATATGTCGTTGGTTGCAGGCTGCTGTTTTCATTTTCATTTGTACTAGCTTCGCTTGATGTATCACATTAAATTGTTGTTGTAAATGTAAGCTACACGTAAATGGGAATTGAAATTTAAGCGTGTGGAGAAAAGTGGGCGTTACCATATAGAGCTGGCTTGTTGGCGTATGAGGTATTAGATATCCAGTAGAAATGCCAAAATAGCAGGATATCGGCTTTTTACAAATACCGGCAAGTTCGGGATTTGCTGTTCGGCATTCCGGTTTTTTTTTTAAACCAGAAAAATTCGGGTCTATTTAGCAACAGTCCCGGGATTTTCATGATTTGTTATTTCTTGCGAAGCAAAAAATGTTTCAGCAATATTTGCGAATAGACTGGACTGAAGCCGCTTGGAGAGACTCATTCACACTGCGCAAGATAGACCGAAGTCGATTTGTGGGAGGCAAACTATATTGCAAATTTGTCCCAGTGTAGATTAAATTTGTAGTTATCATGAATTTTAGTAACTTTACTGTAGGTACCGTAGGTCTAAAACTAAATCTGATGTCCCCAATGTGGGTCGAGGCATTTTAGTTAATAAACGTGAACGCCATGACGAGGGCGAGAATAGCAATATTCCAGGGATCAAATAAGAAACTTGCCGAAGGAACCATACCTCTAAAACTAATTCTGATGTCCCCCAATTTGGGTCGAACTTTTAGTTTCTTTTCTCATATAAAGGCCAAAAATGGTGATATTTTGAAATGATTGTATGGGGAACCCCCAGGGGAGTTCCAGGGGTGTACCACTGGCATGGGTGGATTGGCCGTCCAAAGTTAGTGGGGGTCGGTCATACATTTGGACTCGATTGGAGCACTCTAAATGGGTCAAAGTGGGATTTTTCGTTCGACCCAAACTGGGGGACATCAGAATTCGTTTTAGAGGTATGGTTCCTTCGGCAAAGTTTCTTATTTTTATCCCTGGAATACGATTTTCACTGAGCAATGAGCGATTTTTAAATCGATCCGCCCTACTGCCCAAGAAAGTAAAGCGTTTTCAAACTAACGAGTGGTTAAATTTCAAGGGCCGATTTTGAATGTGAACCACACTTAAACGTCAACGACACCATTGGACTTCTTTCTTTGGGATTATTTGAAAGAAAAGGTGTACGTCGATAAGCCAGCAACAATTCAAGAGCTAAGGGATGAGATAATTCGGTACATTAACGGCATAGAACCTCAATTATGCCTCAGGCCGAGGCCGCTGCGGCCATTTGGCCGATGTTTTGTTTTATACGTAATTGAGTCGCATCAATATTATCATAATAAAGAAAAATGACAATAATTTCTTTAAAAAAATTCTATTTTATTCAAAATCAACACCGACCCTTGAAACTTAACCACTCTTTATATTGCAAATTTGTCCTAGTGTAGTTAAATTTGTAGTTATATGTATTTTTGTAATTTATGTAGGTACGCAGGTTAATCTTAATCTGAAACGGATCTAGGCATTTAAATTAATAAACGTGAACGCCAGGGAAAAGACTCGTGAGGATGTTAAAAAAAAGATGACCGTACCGAGCGTTGGAGGCCTTACAACTTTGTTGACGACACAAAATTTGTGACTGATATTAACCCACAATCTGTCATCAGAAAAGTATTGAATTTACTCTCATCGGTGAAGAGTATATTATTCCGAAATTCGACTGGCTTTTTCGCGTTATTTTATCTCTTATTTTCTTGACTTTTGAGTGTTTTCCTTTATGGCATTTTAGGTTGTGAAGAACAACTAAAAAAATATTAGGAGTTGGTGGGTTGTGTGTTTTTTTTTAATTTTTGGGTCTGATATAAAGGGTGGTTAAGTGTCAAGGGCCGGTGACGATTTTGAATAAAATATAATTTTTTTAGGAAATTGTTGTCATTTCTCTTTATTATGATAATATTGATATAGCTCAATTACGTATAGAACAAAATATCGGCCTAAATGCCGCCGCGGTCTCGGCGGCACATCTCCATCCGATGGTCCAAATTTTCGCTGACGCTGAGGCATAATTGATGTTCTATGCCGTTAATGTGCCAAATTATCTCATCTATTAGCTCTTGAATTGTTGCTGGCTTATCGACGTTTCAATTCTCCTTTCTTTCAAATAATCCCAAAGAAAGAAGTCCAACGGTGTCGTTGACGGCCCTTGAAATTTAACCACCCTTATTACTATATATCTACATATTTTTGCTAATAAAATACTTTAAGAGTTATTGAATTTGCCAGTTGTACCTAAAATTCTGTGTCCCTGTAATTGTCCCAAGTTTTTCCATATTTATGGAATTTTGTTTTTAATTTTTTTTGTAGTTTTGTTTTTTTGTACATTTTTGTATTTTTTATATTTTTTCATTTTTTTTGTATGTTTTTTGTATTTAGTTTTTTATATTTTTTTTTGGAATTTTTTGTTTGTATTTCTTTTGTAATTTTTCACATATTTGACCAGTTTTTTATACATATTTTTATTTCCATTTATTTCGTACTCACCTATTGAATGGATAGCCGAACGCCGCATCGTAGGGATGATACACTGATGGATATGGCCAAGGCGCGCCACTAGCTACTAAATTTTCTTTTAAATCCAAGCCGGCCTATAACGATATAGAAACAGGAAAGAAAGAAAGATTGTAGTTTTTCCGGAAAGCTATTAAACTTAAAAGAAATAACAGAAACGGGCAAATAGAATACAAAAATAATATTAAAAATTTTACAAAATTATATACAGTCAAACTTCCATAACTCGAACTTCTATAACTCGAAATCTAAAGGAGTCGAATATTTTCATTGGATAACGCAGATTCGAGTTATAGAAGTTTCACTGTTAATATATAAAAATAATATAAATCTCCCAAATATGTTTGGCAAGACATCCAATGAGCTAAAATATCAATATAAACGTTTCGAAGCCGTGATAAGCAACGTCAACATCAGCGTAAGAACTTAGGCATTTCATTCACAAGAAATTTCCAAACAAAGATCAGCAATTTTATTTTGTTGTTATACATTTTTTATATTTTGTCAAACCTTGATCTCAACATGCTAAGGTTCCATGTTTAACAAATTAACAAATTTTTATGTTGTTTATTTCTTAAAATAAGCTACTGCGAAGTTCTTTTGACAATCTTATACTATTCATACATACATACACTTGTACATGCCTATGAGGCTATAGATTTTATAAACCACGCATTTTGTTCGAGCTGAGCGATAACTTCGTCAGTGGCCGATAGTGCGGGGCAGTGCTGCTGCATTGGGGCGCGAACGTCATTCGCTTGACCCCCATAAATGTGACAATAATAAATTGGCGCGACTGTCAAAAGCTTATGACTTTTTGTTTTGTTTTTATTTCCTACACACACACGCACACACACACATACATCAATATTTATAATTGCACAATCTAATAATGTACTGAATTTTATTAAACGACGGTACGCGTACACTTCGCAAGTGATAATTTATATCAAATAATGAGTACATAAATTCTAACAAGGCAATTAACCACACTTGTTTGTTATTTGCTACCCCGCAATTTATTAAATCTTGAATATGGGAGCGTAATTCAAGTGCGAGGGGGCGGTGAGCTGAAGTGGCGCGGGCGATTTTCATATGAATTGTTAGGACAAGCATTTATTCTTAAAATAACGTCGCGCTTGTTCAATATACTAATGTATGTAAATTTAATTGTATGGCTACTTATTGAATTATCAAGACAGTTTATTGTTTTCATTGTTTCAAAGCAACCTTTGCGTATGCATGTGTGCATGTGTGAGTACACACATACATGTGTGGTTGATCATTTGCTAATTACAATTTGACAAACTAACAAATAAATTAATACGGGCTACAAATGGCGCACTTCTCGGTGAATGTGAGTAAGCAGTTTTGTCTTATTTGTAAAATATTTCGCTGAGCAACAGACTGCCCGACTACGTGACTGTTTGTGCGCCGCAGTGATTTTGTCATTCACGCATTCGCGCAGCTGATAACCATAGCCAATGTAATAATAGTTGACATTTGACGCATAGAATTCATAAAAAATAGCGCATACCTATAAAAGTATACAGACGTTAATGTAAGAATTTCAACACTGTTACGCGCATAGGCACTTTGGTTTCATTGAATCGTTTGCCCAAGAGAAGCACAAACTCTGATAAGAAGTGGAAGCTTTTGAAGCATTTATGAAAAAAAAAATTCTATCTTAGAATAAATTCATTTTTGCAAATCACTGGCCCTTTGCATTGCATGCATTCGCGAGCAGCTGCCAGTGAGGATTTGTGTGTGTGTGTGCCTGAAAGCGTGTATTCATAACAAACATCCAACAACAACAATAACAGCAAACAATATTAACAACACGTTGAACACATTTATTGCGTGATTTGATTTTAATGCGTCGATATAAATTTCGCCACATGCATAATTGTGTGTGTATGTGTAAAAGCATGGAGTGGTTGTTGTTGCTGCTGTTGCTACTTGTGCTGTTGCCACTGCAACCGTTCACCGTAGCCTAAAGTGCATGCGTAGCAACATAAATTGTGCGCAACAATAACACATGCAGCTAGTGTAACAACAGCTACTGGTTACTGTTGCACGTCCTTCAAGCGACACGCAGCGTTGCTACGCTTACAACAATAACTACGCCAATGCAGAATGCATGGGTGCTGCTGGCTTCTCATGACTCGACTTTGTTAGAGTCTCTGGAGACCCCTATGTTGGCAAGCAACAACAACAACGACAACTGCACTTGGGTCGCAACAACAACAACCCCTACAACACCAGCGAAGCACTAAATACTCAAGTCTGTGATAAACATTAACAACTTTCGACATGTTTCTGCTGCTGCTTTTGTTGGCTCATCTGTATGCTGCCATGCTCAGCTACCTCTGTGGGGTTTTATTCTGCTGGCAACAACAATGTGCTAGTAATAACTATACTAACCTGGCGAAAACATCGACAACAATGATCAGCAACTAACAAATGTGGCATGTTGTTAGTTGTTGTGTTTGCTTCTTTTCTCTTATTGCTTGTTAAAATATTGAGTTACTTTGAAAGCGTTAAGCAAGGCAAAGGAGCGCAGCAACAACAATGCCTGCCTGCTAAAAACGCTTAACAACAACCCAAGCACACTTAGCTTTGTGTGTAGCTATAGTATATTTTAAAACATATCCACACGGCATATACACATACGTAGGTACATATACATATGTAGTTGCTACCAGCATGTTGCAACAGTGGCATCAGCTGCACCAGATTGCTGCTGGCTGATATTCGCGCGCGCGCTCAAAATTTATTTGCTGCAAATGTGATAAATTTCGCATAAATACTGCTGCTGCTGTTGTAACTGTGACTGTGACTCTGACTCTGACTTCTGCTGGTATTGTTGGGATTTTGTTGTTGCACACGCACTGCGACTCCAATGGTATCGGATTTATGAATGGGTAAACGACAAGCTGCCAGATGCATTTGTGTACATATATGTGTGTGTGTGTGTGTGTGTGTGGCTGGGCGTGCGTGTATGTGCAACGATTGGCACGCAGTGCTAGAAGGCATTTCATTGTTGTCCAAACTCGTTTACACCTCTTTATGCAAGGGACAATTTTGTTGCTTATTTTGTTTTTGTCTTGTGCGGTACTGTTCGCATTTCGACACTTTCAGTGGTCAGCAGCTTTTTACCTTTAGCTTATCGCTAAAACATTTCAAATTAATTTATTCAAATAAAATGCTGCTGTCCTTTTCTGTAATCGCTACAGCTACAGCTCTTCCCCCACTCGGCAATGGATTTCGCATTTAAGCATTTCTGCAATATTAACATTTCGCTGTCGTTGCTTACGGCTCACGAACTCCCTCGAACTCTCTTCGTTCTTCCATGCACATACATGCATATGTATGTATGTATGTATGTATGCTCAGATTACATTTTCTTCCTCTGTTTTCTTTGTTGTTCTTGCACACTCTTTTTATTGGTTTTATTTATTTGCAATGCGCTGGAATGAATGGAACTTAGTAAAACTGCAATTCGTTTTATTGCTACTTTTGCTGACGTCGTGTGCCGCTGTGTGGTCCAGCAGTGTTATATAACACTGTGTATCTTTTGTTTCTGTTTCATATAACATATGTACATATGTACATTCCGCTGCTGTTAATACTCGTATTAATACTGTACGTAAACAAATCTGCCAGGCTTATCAGCAATTTGATTTGCTAAGCAAGCGAAATGACATTCCTTCTAAAATTACTGCTAACGTTGACATATTTTTTATTGATTATACTTTGGATGAAAATACAGATATTAAAATGGCAATAAAAGGCAACATTTACGTAAATAGAAAAACTTCCACAGATTTATTTATATTAATATCAGAACAATTTTAAGTAGCAATTTACAAGAAAAAGCAAATTAATTGCAGAAATATATATTTTTTTCTAGAACTGCTTTAAGAATGTTTTAGGCCTTACGCAGTGGAGTAAAAATTTGAAATTTCCGAATATAAGCAAATAAATGGTTCGAACCGAATTTTTCTGCAATATTTTTTTTATTGCTTGCTTAATATGCTCTACCAAATTTTAAATAAAATCTCTCACAAAAATGTCACAGTACTAAAAGAATTCTGTATTCATGCCTTAACCCCTATAAACATAAGAAATTGCACTGTTTTTGGCGAAAAAAACAACAAATTTTCTATATATTTAAGTTTGCGCCATATATTAGAAGTGGGAGAACGCATCGGATTTGGTTCTCAATTTAGCTCTCTATTAGTAATTGGTTCTCTATTAGTAAATTCTGATCAAAGCAGTCGTCGCTACATGCCACACAAGCAACGAAACTATTGATCTTTTACAGGAAAATTTCCGGGCAGTGTTTTCTCTCGAAGAGGTGCTCATAATTGTCCACCGAGATTTTGTGATTTAACACTTTGTGACTTTTTTCTTTGGGGCCACGTGAAAAAGAAGGTCTACGCCAACAGCCCAGGGTCGATTCAAGACCTTAAAGAAGGAATTCGTGAGGCTATCGAGGACATAGGGCAGCCACTTTGCAATTCGGTTATGGAAAATTTCATGAAAAGGATATTGTCCTCTAAGCGTGACCGTCGTGGTCATTTGCCTGATGTTATTTTCCACTATTAACGGCATACCTTCCTCTTTATAATGAAATAAACATCCGATCATATATATTAAAAAATAGCACTTTTCTTTGAATATCATAATAAAACACCTCTTATTGGAAAACTCTTTATATAAAGACCATCAGAGGACCATCTCAATACCTCAATTTACATTTCAATTTCCTAAAAAAATCGCTGTTTAATTAAAATTTAAGTTTTTGGTGCCAAGCGGCAAAAAAAGCTATTTAGCAGAAAACATAAATTATACTACAATTGCAAGCAGCTCCAGTTCCATCAATTTAAGTACTTCATTCAAAGAATAAATGCAATTTGATTCAAAAAGGTTTTGCGTTTCTTTTTGCTTTTCGTTTGTTTTCCCCAAGCCATAGCATTTCGACATTTCCTAACATGAAGTTTTCACTTCAGCTAATTTTAAGTGAATGCCCTGCCGTTGACTTAGGTTAAAGCATTGGGGTCATGGCATGTTGCATGTTGCAAGATACTAGTTGCTAGTTGCTACTTATAAGTACGTACATACCTACTAGCATTGAATTTTTTTGGCTATAATTGTATTTTTGCCACTTGCTACACAAATGCCAACAACAAAATGCTCATAAAATCGACCGGAAATCGAAACCCGTTCTACTCAGACACAGCAAAACAAAGAAGGAGAGGCATAAACAGACAATTCCGCAGTGCCGCAATCCAGCAATCCGACAATCCGGCAATCGTACCTTGCAGACACAGCCACCACCACAGTCACAGTTACAATCGCAGACGAACTAGAGGACAGAGACGCACAACCGAGATGCCACCAAAGCTGATAAGGTGCAAAAGCAATGCATTGAAATGCCAGTTGCACCAATGATTTTGCAGTCGCACACATTCATTCAGAATTCCAGTGAGCCGCTTGCACAGTAGAAGGTGCAGTAGAGGAATAGCACAACAACTACGCCGCCAAAGTTAGTGATTGTATTAGTTTTGAGTACAGCATCGTATTGACTGGTTCGCTGGCGATTAGACGAGACATTTTTGATGCGCCACACAGATACAGCGACGGTAACAACATGTTGCAGACACATTTTTTGAGGAGCGCTGCAAGACGAATTATGTGTGCGCAAATGTATGTATGTACGTGTGTGGGTTACAAAGCCACGGCGTGCCAGTGATTTGCTAAATGACTTGTAGTACTTGTATAATAGCTTCGGTCAAACGGTATTGTGTGTCAACTTTTCAATTTTAGGTGCATTGTGTTTTTTGGTTTTTTTTTTTAATTTGTTTTTTTTTTTGCTCTGCGACATAATCGTAGTGCGGTGTCGCCGCCACACGCTGTGCCACTTTGACCAAGCGCTTATGAGATATGCGTTTTTTTTTACTTTTTGTACACACTTACAAACTTACGTACATACATACATGTGTACATATGTATTTATGTTTTTATTATTTCATTTGCTGCATACAGCGTTGCGTCAAATATTTTACTCCATTGGCAGCTTGGTCTGTCTGCCTGCGTATGCGACTTCTGCGATTAACTGCAGCGATATGAAGCGAGCAAATATGAGACAAGTAAGAAAAACGAAGGTAAAACCAACTGTGACAAATAAAAAATTTTGTCAGCGGTGACACAAGCTTGCGAAAAATTACAAAAAAACAACCAAAGATTATAAAAACAGAGAAAAATTAAGAAAAAAATAAAAATGATGGAAAAAATAAATAAATAAATAAAGAATATTTCATTTTGGTAAACGTTTAATGTTTTACATGCATCGAGCATAGTTTTCTTGCCCACCACCGCCGGCCCGCATCGACTCTGCGCCGCGAACAATGCAATGTTGCTCAAAAGTACAGCAATGCAATGCCTTGGCTCACCTTGCCACTATAAAGGCGTTTGGTGTTGCTGGTGCGTCTTGTCGATTTATATCTAAGTATTTTTTTGCTATTGTAGAATACTCGTATATGAATGTTTGTGTATTGGTATTTGCATTTCGATGTACATGCATTTTTGGTCATGCTTATGTTCGGTATGAAGTGGCAAATATTTATATTTACATTTACTTTTACTTTATTTTTAATCTAAAGGTTTTTACTTCTTCAATTCTTTGGTATGACTCGATACAAAATTTAGTCTGCGTGCTTCACACATAAATGAAGAAACTAACAAAAGTGTACTGCACGGATTTCTTTTGCAATTTGTTAACATAATAATAACCATTATCTGATCAGTCCGAAAGTGATCTTTACCAATAAACTATTCCTATACTCTTCTGCAATCCATTTCGCTGCTTTGGAGAAGTCCGCTATTTTCTTCAACTTTTTTCAAGGCTAGTAATTCCGGTAAGCCAAGGTAACTGCTCCTTACTTACATAAAACGCAGTAATTAAAATTTCACTTCATTTTTACTTGAACTACAAATTTCAAAAGCAGCATCAACTAGGAGTTAAATACTTAATATCATAGGTGTCCTACTTTTTTTTTCCTTGTTCACTCCAATCGGGAGCATAGGGCCTCGACAAGACTCAGTCTTGCGTTGATTTCGTTAATCTATTTGCTTTCTGACAGCGTAGGTGATTACGTGGGATTCGAACCCACAATCTCTGGGATGACAGGCTTGTGCCCTTACGCTAGACTACCGAGGCCGCCCTACTATTTTCAGTAAATTCGTCAAAACCACCTGTTAGTTACCATAAATATCAAAACCACTTTGTTTTATGGTAACTTTGAATTTTAAATTGTTCCTAACATTAGTAACTAAATCTATTTCTATTTCTATCTCTATCTCTATCTCTATCTTTATCTCTATGTCTATCTCTATCTTTATCTTTATCTGTATCTCTATATCTATGTCTACCTCTATCTCTATTTCTATCTCTATCTCTATCTTTATCTGTATCTCTATATCTATGTCTACCTCTATCTCAATTTCTATCTCTATCTCTATCTCTATCTCTATCTCTATCTCTATCTCTACTTCTATCTCTATCTCTATCTCTATCTCTATCTCTATCTCTATCCCTATCTCTATCTCTATCTCTATCTCTATCTCTATCTCTATCTCTATCTCTATCTCTATCTCTATCTCTATCTCTATCTCTATCTCTATATCTCTATCTCTATCTCTATCTCTATCTCTATCTCTATCTCTGTCTCTATCTCTATCTCTATCTCTATCTCTATCTCCATCTCTATCTCTTTCTCTATCTCTATCTCTATCTCTATATCTATCTCTATCTCTATCTCTATCTCTATCTCTGTATCTATCTCTATCTCTGTCTCTATCTCTATCTCTACCCCTATCTCTATCTCTTTCTCTATCTCTATCTCTATCGCTATCTCCATATCTCTATATCTATCTCCATCTCTATCTTTATGTCTATCTCTATCTCTATCTCTATCTCTGTCTCTGTCTCTATCTCTGTCTCTGTCTCTATCTCCATATCTCTATATCTATCTCTATCTCTATCTGGAATTTTTGTTTGTAACTAGATTAGCAGCCCAGCTAAGACACTGTCTGCTTCGGTGAAATTTTTTTTTTAATAAGTCTATTTGATGATGCCAAAAATGTCAGGGCTCATGAAAAGTTACGAAGAGTACCACAAATAGTACTAAGGTTGCGAATCACAAGCGATTGCCAAATGTGTGTAAAAAACAGCCAACAATATTGGAATGCCAAATTTTACTATGTTCGACATATTTTGACAGTTTAATCTGATTAGGGTGCACATACCTAAATGTTAATAAAACTGCAACAACAATGGCGTCAAGTGAATGCAAAGTTCATCAATGATACTCTTTTTAATGCAAACGACACAATTTGTCAACAAAGAGACTAAATCGAGTTAATGGTGGTGGACATAAAATCTCGGCTCTACCAACGTTAGTACCCATTAATGTGAAAGTATGTTTGCTTACATACATACACAAAAAATAATGCCAAATTCTTTGTTGTTGCATAGCCTAATATTTTTGAAACACATACACACATGTTGGCACACAAATACACATATTTGTACACCCGGTAACTGAACCTATATTACTTCAAGTGGTTGGTGCAGCTGTCGCACAGCCTAGCAGAGAGCGACGTAAAACACCAGTTCACAAACAACTTTTGGCGCAAGGCAAGCAAACTAAACAAGCAAAAACTTTGAGAAAATTTTTGATAACAACAACAGAGAAACAGCAATAATACCAAGTTTTCAGCACAACAAAAACTTTCGGTGGGAAAGAGCGAGTCCAAAAAGCCATCAAGCTAAATAAAAGCTGATATGGTTCAAACTTTTCAGCACAAGCAACGAGAAAGATTTGGAGTAAAAAACAATAAGTAAAAAAAATGCACGAGTAAGTATGTATGTACGCATGTAGGTATACAGAACGACAAAATACTAAATCTATATTCCCAATTTTGTTGTCAAAATCACTGTTTGTTTTTTCTTGCCTTCTGCTGGCTGGGGTTGCTTAGTGCCAAACATGGTGAAAAGTTGACAAATCAGTGCTGAGCTTCAGAGAAAAGCCATTAGCGGTGGGTGGGCTCCGAGAGCGCTGCCGCAATGTGTGTAGTGGAATGTATGTGCATATGTTTATGTGTATATGTACATGTAAATATTTGTACTCCCTCCTGTGAATATACAAGTGTTCTTTTGCACTTGGTTATTGTGTAAGTACATAGGTACGTATGTAGATGCGTACAAGTATACATTTTTTGTTGCTGTTAGTGTTGTAACTGTGTAGAGCATTATTGGGGAATACTGCTAGCATGAAAGCCCTCGGCCGGAGGAAAACCCAGGCCGTTACATTAGCTGATACTCGACTGCCGTGTGAAACGGTTGTGGTTGAAACGAAATACATCAAATATTCCTTCAAAACATTTTTAGATATTCACATATAAAGTACATAACGATTTTATGTGAATCTTTCATACAGATACATTTGTATATTAGGTGTTTTTTTAGAGAACTATCGATAACGATAACTATGGTTTGATAGCTGAGAATGACAAAGTGTGTTGACATTTCTGTTCTGTAAGTTTTGGCAAGTCATCATGAATCGTCTAACGCCAGAAAAATGCTACCAAATTGTCGAAATTTTCTTTGAAAAAATAAAACCGTTCGCGCAGTTCATAGAGCGAAGTTTTGAAGAAGACGCCGAAATGTCGATTTGTAGTCGTTCTCAACTTGTTGGCCTTTGCCCTTCAGTTAAGTGGAAGATTTTACGTAAGGATCTTGGCTCATGTGCCTATAAAGAATTGAAGCCACGCGCAAGAATTGAAGTCAAATCGCTGTCCTTTGCGTTCTATTTTTGTTGATTGGACTCATTTGAAATTATTATTCAGATTTATTGTAAGAAGTAATCAAAAATCGGACTCATCGAATGCAACTCGTAGCACTCGTAGCAGATGTGACTCGCAGAAAATGGGGAACGCAAAATGCAAAGGCGTAGCAGAGGATCGATCGGAGTGGAGAACTGTAGTTGTGGAAGTAATGGTCTGCACAAGACCGTAGTACTATTGCTTATGAAGTTTTCTGTAAAATATGTAATTTTTTTATAAAATTAATTATAATTAATATATAATTATTATTTTTTTTATAAAATTATATTTTCTTATAAAATTATATTTTTTTAGAAATTTTTTTGAAATTTTGTTTCATAAGAACTTTTTTTTATAAAATTAGGTTTTAATAAAATTTTTTAAATAAAAATAAAATTTTGTTTCATAAAAACTTTTTTTTTAATTAATTTTGTATACTATTTTTTAAATAAAAATAAAATTTTGTTTCATAAAAACTTTTTTTTATAAAATTAGTTTTTTATAAAACTTTTTTGCATAAAATTTTATTTTGTTTTTTTAGATTTATAAAGATGTATAATTTTTTTTTAAGTTTTTATAATATATAAATTTTGTTTTTATAAATTTTTTTATAAATTTTGTTTCATAAAAACTTTTTTTTATAAAATTAGGTTTTAATAAAATTTTTTAAATAAAAATAAAATTTTGTTTCATAAAAACTTTTTTTTAAATTAATTTTTTATACAATTTTTTAAATAAAAATAAAATTTTGTTTCATAAAAACTTTTTTTATAAAATTTTTTGCAAGAAAATTTTATTTTGTTTTTTAGATTTATAAAGATGTATAATTTTTTTTAAGTTTTTATATAAATTTTGTTTTTATAAATTTTTTTGTATAAAATTTTATTTTATTTAAAATGAGATATGTATATACATCTTTTAGTTTTGTTTGTTTGAATGGGTTCAATACCCAGCTAATTTTTTGAAATGTTAATGACGTTTTTGGTTAATTTGTTTCATTAAAGTATGAAATATGTTTCTTGTATAAGAAGCGGTGTACTCGCATGTACATAATTAGTGGCAACTAAGTTTTCGAGTGTCAGCTGTTCATCGTGACTTTTGATGAAGTTCGGTTGTCAACCAAAAAGCTACATAAAGGCTGAGGTGAGCGTATCCCATTAACTTTTACATAGAGAGAAGTGATGGAGAGAAACAGGCTCAGCCTGGTTTCAGAAGGCCACTTGCGGGTACCACAACGCGTAAAAAAAAAAACACATACATGCATACATACATAAAATTAAAAAATCCGATTGCAGTTATGTCTTCCACTAAGGAATGGAATTATTTATTTAATCGCTATTTCATAATTTATTAAATTGATAAATGAGTATGCAGTTTCACCAAACTACTACTTTGATCTGACCTCAATGTTGCTGAAATCGAGCTTTGTCCGTTTCAAGAAATTCTCCATTAAAAATGGCATATCAACACATCAATTTTTGTAGCAAATATTTTCTAATGGAGTTCTCAATTAATGCAATAAAAATGTACTATTTATTGTACAAAGGATATAGGAATCAAAGCCGAATTATATAACGAGATATTCCGTAAATATTTGAATTATCTATAGAAAGGTTTCCTGCATTTCCTTGATTCGTTCGCTTGATTTTTTTTTTATATTCATTGATTGTGTTTTTCCTGCAGGGTATAATCACAAATATCACCCTTTCAGTATCATAGTCCGCCACTTTACTCACACTCTGTTCTACTCGACAGTGACGTATGAAGCACAGTGCGGCGCCTTGCTTGCTCTCAAGTGCAGTTGAAAAGTTCAGAAGTGTAAATTTCACAAAACACATATTTCTGTATGTACATACTATACATATGTGGTACAAACCTACGTATGTATATGTATGTATTTGTAAATACTCGTACTAACTCATGAACTCTGTCGTACTGGGAGTGCGAAAGAGTGTAGTAGCTGAGAACTTAAGTATTAGACGCTGAAAGAAATACGATTTGTTAGGAAAAATTAACAATACAACCCTTAAGCAGCAACTACATAGAAATGTAGTTGTTGTTGTGACTAAAAGTTAGCTTGTTGTTGATGTGCGAGCAACAATGACAAGC
Source organism: Anastrepha fraterculus (assembly GCA_037575425.1). Classification (NCBI taxonomy): domain Eukaryota; kingdom Metazoa; phylum Arthropoda; class Insecta; order Diptera; family Tephritidae; genus Anastrepha; species Anastrepha fraterculus. The sequence continues at coordinate 11,081 of JAYXIM010037039.1, read as the reverse complement.
AACAAGCCCATACATATGAGTATGTGTGCATGTATGTATGTATTTACCGACCTACTGCAGCTATGTATGCCAAATTAATATTGCCTGTATGTATAGTATGTATGTATACCAGTGTACGTGCTTTAGTATGTATGCCACAACTACTCAAACATAAACTTATGTTGCAAAGTGGATTTTTAGATAAACACAAGGCGGCTAAGAGGGCGCCATTGGGCGTACATTCGCACCCACTTGGCAGAATGAGCTGTGCCACATTGAGGCAAATCACTCAGCCACTTGATATGCGTACGATTGTGCTGAAAATTTCATTTTATTTAGTTGGTGGAATTTCAAAATATTTTCGTGCCACAAAAGCAATTTGATGGTGACTAAGTAAACAAATTAGCAACAAGAAATAAGTTTATATGTATCTCCGTATCATTGTGAATACTCATACATACATACATACATACGAGTATTTGTGCATATGTGTTTATACCTAAATGCCGTTGTACTAAAAATAAGTTCATTCAAATGTCGCTTCAGAATTACTATCGCACTTTTACCCAAATTTTTTCATTACAATTTTTCGTCCTTACTTCCTTCTCATCTTAAAATTGCCTTCACGTGTATTTCTTTGAGGTCTTGCTGCCTTTTTTGCTTTGCAACATCTGCGCTCATTTTGGATTTCAAGTGAGCTGTCATCCGCGTGTTGACAAATTTATTAATAAGGCAATAATAAGATGTGGCAAATATACACAAACAGAAACGCACAACAAAGCAAGTGTATGGCAAATGCGACAGCGGCGGTACCTTTGAAATTCACCCCCACACAAAAAAGAGCAATGCCATCAAGAGGGAATACGGGAAAAAGCCGCGAGTGTCAAGGGAAATTTCAATGTGTCTTATGGGTATTTTAACGTTGCATTATGATCCAGAAATGCTTATACATTTTTGAATAAAAACCTTGTTTGCATGTGTGTGTGTGAATTCGTGATATATGCATATCGCCTTGGCTGCTATGTAATTGCGTGGCAGCAGCAAGTGACAGCCACTTGACAGCCTGTGTCAAAGTAATGATTTCCCTGCGACAATTTGACACTTTTTCTCTTGCCGCTGCGTAGTCTTGTTAACCATTTCATTTAGTTGTTTGTTGTTGTTTTTGTTAGAGCTCAAGAAAAATTATGCGCGTTTAAAGGTGCGCTTGCTTCCTTGAAAGGGAAAGTCAATGCCGCATAAATGACTAATTACATTTGGATGATTTATGCTGCAGAATGGAGTTGCATGATGGAGCTGCATACATGCATACATATATACATACATACATATACACATACATACATATATATGCACGCACACTCAGGGATATATACATACATTTGCGTCGCTAACTAATTAGAGGCAGTCAGCCACGTCCGAGCTGCGCGCATTGGTAGTGAGTTGTCAGTTTGGTAATCAACAGTCGGCAGACACCAAGCGTAGCGTGTCTACAGCTGTCAACTAAGCTTAACAGCTGTGCGCCGCGAAAAGTGTGATGTTGTCATGGGGGCAGAATTTCGCAAGTGATGGTATATTAAAAGGATTTTTGATTTAAGTGATTTTGAGGCGGCAGATTTGTGGAGTTTTGCACTTTGGCGACACCGAGCTCCGTAGGCGATGGAACAATGAGTGGTATGAGCTTTACGACGGCATAGGCATAGCGCACGAATAAAGATCAATCGGCTTCGTTTGCTAGGTCATGTCGTCCGAACTGAAAACAAGCGCTTGGGCTCTGAAAGAATTCGATGTGGTATCTGCTGGTCGTAGCAGAGGAAGAGGAAGGCCTCCTCTGCGCTGGAAAGATAAGGTAGAGAAGGACTTGGCTGGATAGCACGAGAAAGAAACAACTGGCGCGCTTTGTTAAACTCGGCCAAAATCGTTGAAGCCATTATAGCGCTAATCGATAAGAAGAAAATTTTGAGGCAGTCTAACTCGGCAGTCCGAAATGATAGAGATCGTATATTTTTTATTGAGGTGTTTATTTCAGGGAGGAAAAAAATTGAAAAAAATAATAAACAATAATAAAATGAAGAAGCTAACGAAAACTAACGAAATAAAAACATTCAAACTACTAAACAGATAATGCAAATTGATTCTGCACAAGATCATCATCTGACCAGTCTTATGCTATGGAGTTAAATCGTGGACGCTAATGCGAACCTTGGAATGAAAAGTAATTAGAAAAATTTTTGAAGCAATCAAAGATCACGGCGACTGGCCTATGAGATGGAACGACGAGCTAGACCAGCTTATAAATGGCGAAAATATTATAAGTTTCATCAAAGCGCACCGGTTAAGATGGCTGGGTCATATGACAAGAATGGACGGTACAAGAGCCCAAAAGAAAATTGTAGAATCCAAAGCGTTCACCACTAGAGCGAGAAGAAAACCGAGAACAAAAAAGGCCGACGAACTAGAGAAGGACATCCATAAACTTAGTATAAATAATTGGAAAAAATCGCAAGCGATCGAGCTGTATGGAGGTCACACGTGCAGCAAGCCGAAGCTCAAGAAAAGCTGGCACTACAGCTGATGATGATGATGACTACATATATTACACCCTCCGTCGGGGTTTTGGCCGAGCTACTTTTCCTATGAGGTTTACAGTATTCCACAAATCGAAGTATTACAAGTAGCAAACGGCCATGCTTCTTCTACGAACCCATAAGTGAGATTTCTGTTACATGATTAATGATTAAAATGATTTTGAAGCATAAAGCAACACAAAAATTTCTCCTTGCATATAAGAGCAACATAAAAGTTTGGAAGACAAGAAATGCCTAAAAATAATATTTTCGACCCCCGCTGCGGACATTAAACATCTAAAAGTATTTTTCTCATGAAATATCTTCTCATTAAAGCCATTTTCTTTTCAGAAATGACCTAAAAATAAAACCCTTTCATTTCTGTCTAAACAGCAAATTGAAAGAAAAACTCGGTATAAACACCTTGTCAAGGACGGATATGTCAATTTATTTGCTTATATTGCGAATAAAGACATGTAAATAAATACTACACAGTTAGAATAGTAGTGGCTTACAAATAACGAGACCGTCGCTGCTATAGAAGAAGTGCTCACAAAATCAGCGACTGCCAGCTGTTAAGCCTGAAGCCTCTTTTGAAAGCAGACTCCTTTCGCTACTGTAAACCAATTAGTGTAGCTACCATGGAATAATATTTTCTTTTGACAGAAAAGATTTTAAGTGTAGCTCTAAAGCAGCGCAATACGCGTCGCTTCATGACACATAGTCAGACAAAAGCTTTCTCGCCAAGTGCGTGAAGAATCCCTTTGTTAGACTATCCGCCCTTTTCGCTAAATATTGCGCCGCGTGACTGCTATCTGCTTTCCAAGGTGAAATGTGTGTCAAATGGAATAAGAAATGAAGGGCCATGAAAAATAAATAGAAACTGACAAGGGATCTGACAAGAGAATACTTCCAGTACCCGAACAATGGAGCGCTTAGCACCAGTCCTACTGAAGCGCTCAATGTACTAACACATCTATTGCCATTAGATTTACCCATTAAAACAATAGCTACTTGCAGTGCGGTGAGACTCAGAGACATAGGAAGCTGGACAACAAGGTCGTACGGGCACACTAAGGTCCTACTACATGGACCCTCGCTGCTCAAAAACAGATCAGACTACACAGTCAACGACCTTAACTTCAAGGAAGGCTTTACGGTACGTTTTCCACCGAGAGCCGAATGGAGCAAAGGGAAGGTGATTGGTAGATACGATATCGAAATCTATAGCGATGGTGATGATAAGATGAACTGTGGTGTGGAAGCTGGAGCCACTCAACCTATCTCAGTCAATTCGTCTTCCTGACTATGCAAGCGTGTTCCAGGCAGAACTTTTAGCGATCAGAGAAGCATGCAAATTCCTAGAGCTCTATAAGGAAGTTGGTCCAAGAGTAGCTATCTTCTCAGACAGCTAAGCAGCTATAAAGGCCTTAGACTCCAACTCTACTTCATCCAAACTGGTCTTACAGTGTAGAGAGGAGCTTGAATTGCTTAACCATTGGCTTGAAATTACTCTAATATGGGTTTCTGGTCATAGGAACATACGGGGTAATGAGATAGCGGATGAGCTAGCAAGAAAAGGTTTGACACTAGACTTAGCAGAGGCGGTGGCAGTCTCCACCCCACTGAACACATTAAAAGCATCCATTGCTTCACACTATCATGCTTTAGCCGAAAGAAGATGGAAGCAAATAACTACATGTATTACAACAAAAAACACATGGCCGTCATACAAAATCCAAAGGACGAATGACCTGTTAGGATGTTCTCAGCCAAACATTTCACGAATCACTGCAACCCTTGCAGGTCATTGGAAAGTAGGGGATCATGCAGCTAGACTTAATCTACCCTTCAATCCTATCTGCAGAAGCTGTCAAGCGGAAGGGTCTTTTCCACTGTTTATGTGAATGTCAGGGGCTAGCCAGGGCACGACTCCGCTCCTTCGTTAAGTCTTTCCTACAGCAAATTAAGGAGATCTCAGTCATCGAGATAAAGGATTTACTATTATACTTGGACCTCACTAAATGGATCTGACTGGGAAACCAAAAAAAAAAACATCATCACACGAGACAGTGCTGGTCACTAATTAGGAGTATTTCAGTGGAAATATTCAAGCACCTCAACAACAACAACAACCCGAACAATGGAAATTTCGGGTACAGCCTTGTGGAGCTGGATAAGAAAGGTATATGGCAGTTGAAAATATGTATAAAGTTAAAATAATCAAAATAAAATGTATGCCTCTCCGTAAATCTCATTGCCTAATAACATTACCTCATTCTTTTGCTTTTTGTTTAGCATGAAATAATAAAAAGTGGCTTCTGATCGGTGAAATGTTTGAGCGCCCATATAAGAATGCTTTCTAACCGCAACAAACTCAGGACAATCAGGGAAAAAAGTTACACAATCGAGCATACAAAATCTTAAATCAAGCATAAACAGTCGATTTTTCCCGGTAAGCTGAAAATTCTTAGTCGAAGTTCTACGAATAGAAGGAGGAGCTCGGACGAACATCGAACAAAGGCTGATTTCTTTTGAAAGAATTTTGTTTGATTTTAAAAATTCTAAAAATTAACAGCCAGAAAAAATCAATTTTACTAAAATGTGTGCTGGTATAAAAAATCGGGCTGGATCATTTTTTTTTTACAATGCGAAATTCCATTAGTGTAGTCATATCAGTCGCTTTTATCGTTGCTAGTAGTGAAATTTTGCTTTACGATTTTGCTAATATTACTTTCACATAAAATAAATATTAGCATTTATTTCCTCAAACCGGGACATCTCGAGTAGAACACTTCGTTTTATAACAGGGTTTTTTTTAATTTTTTTTTATATAGAAGCGTAGGTAGTTCAAGTTTTAGTATTCGCTTAGGCGATCAAGGAATAGCTACGACGATTAATTTTTTACTTCTAACACGTATAATGCTTGTTAAGCTCATAAATATATGCGTGATCACGGCAAATGACTACTGGAGCGCGAACTCATATTTTTCACATTTGCCTACTGCATAAAATCTACATACATATACTCGTATGTATGTATGTATATATGGATGTGTGTACAGATACAGATACTTGTGCATGTCTATATTTAATTTTATGCGATTTGCGGCATAATTTATTATTCACAATTAAGTATCGAACTAATCGCCATGATTGTTAATATCATTTAAAACCGCAAATGGTATGGTTCAGCGCATTAACATGAGCGCCAACTGATCGTGTTAGCAAAAGCGGTGACAAACGCCCCCGTTCATCGACCGAACGCTGGCATGCATGAGCTGAGCTCGTAAACTTTCTGGCTTCGAGTTGGCGTGCAGCATTTCAACCGTTAGGTATTAGTACACAGCGGGCGATGGGTACAACTTTTCAAATTGAATTAATGGATATGTGGCTTTTTCGGTCGAAATTGTCGCCTTATATGCAGGTAAATGGGCAACATATTGACTACCACTCTTTTATGCCACTCGGCTGCTGCAAAAATTCTTTGACAAAAAAGAAGCAACCGAGGCGAGGAGAGGTATTACAAAAAATGTGTTTTTAAAATAAATTAGGCGAAGATAACAAACTTAAGGTCCTACTTACATAGGTGGAAGAGATTGAAGAAGCATCACTTGAAAGAATATTTAATGCATTAAAAAAGGGTATTTAAAAAGGGTATTTTAAAAGTTGCGCCTAGATGACAGTAGTGAATAATTTCGAAACGGTACCTTTCTTATGTCATCTTTGACATTTGTGAAGTAGATAGGCGCACAATTTTACACGATAGAGCAACGAGTTAACCAGTCCAAATGGGGCAACTCCTGTAAGAACGGCATCAAATCTCTGAGGTGTGCAGGTAACATTTCTCTGCTCTGGGTTTCAGGACTTCGGAACATAGAGGGAAATGAAATTGCTGATGAGCTTGGCAGGAAATCGTCGAAAAATTGATCGCAGAGATCTCCTATCGGATCATCCGCATCCCCCTGACTGTTGTTAAAGGGGAATTGCGCAACTTATTTCCCAGGAAAGTGCAGAAGAGATGGAACTCCAGTTCTTCGTGTGCTATTTCGGAAACCCTTTGGCCCGAGTACAAGAGACGGAGGCTCAGAAGCTGCTGAGGACTCCACGCCATTCAATTTCCAAACTTGTAACCCTAATTGCAGCAGCTGTGGAAACCTTTCAGAGAAGGAGACTGCAGAGCCTTTTCTCTCTAAATGCCCGGGTTTGGTAGCTAATTGATTAACGTCACTGGACACTCTTTTCTTTGACAGTCCGGGACAGTGCTCCAATCTAAATCCCATCAACCTTCTCAATCACAACAACAGCTCTGGTTGGTTGCACATATCTGTCCTTTAGAGGTCTCATAATGGTATCGAAACGTCGCTTTAGTGCTACTTGGGAGTGCCAGACTGGTACTGCAACCATTTCACCTGCATACCTACAACGAGTTAAATTTATTGAAACTTATTATGAAAATGGTTGGTCCTTAAGAACAACAATTGGCAAAACTCGTAAATTTTGTTGTGGTGAGAATAATCGTACGCATGAGTGGCAAATTGAAAAGTTGGTTAACAAATTTAAAGCAACTGGTTTTATGCAGAATAGAAAAAGTACTGGCCGACCAAAAACTGGACGTTCGGTTGAGAATATTGCCGCTGTAGCGCAAAGTGTAGCTTCACAAGCTTCAGCAACATAGGCATTCAGGAGTCGACTGTTTGGCGGATTTTTTACACATATAATTTTTAAAAACCTTATTTTGAATAAAAATAGAGAAACTCAAAAGAATCCAAATTATTACATATTTTATTTTAAAACAACTCCGAGGTGATCCTTTGGCTTTCACATTGCAAAATTTAAAATCATCTGTTGCACAATAAACAGTAGCCAGGCAAAAAAGAAAACCAGACAGTCTGTGGTAGATATCGATTGCAGCTCTGTAATTCGATTAACGCTTTGCATAAATTCCAAATTTCCAAAATTAACCGCTGGCTACTTCACTGGCCTATTGACCGGGTTAAGAAGTGTCAGCTTCGCCTAATAGCGCTACCTAAAATATCTCAAACATATTATATTTACCGAAATCGCTTGTGAAATAAGTGTCTGGCGGCTGTTAGCGAACCCGACTAGCAATTTATTGCTTAGCAAAGGGTGCCTGTATTGATTAGTAGTAAATCTGGTGGCCACTTCATACCCGCAGTTCTACACCTAAACTGAGCAAATTGTATGACTTGTTGCACAGAATGTATCACCTTGTAAGTATCGACTTGCTTAGTATGGTTTATGTAGCTTAGCCGCATTGTTCTTTTTGCTTCTGCTGTAGACGCGAAGGTGTACTTATTTGCATTTCAAATTCCAAACAGCAAGCGCACAAAATATTGGAATTAAATGAGGGAAAATACATACCAATATCGATCGCCAACAAACGATTACCGCCGATCGTGCTACCAACTGCTGCGACTCAGCGCACCCGCAACTAAGTGAGTACTTGCTTGGCTTGTACGGCAGTTAATGTGCGTGTGTATGTACACATTGTGTTGCTCGTTCGTTTAAGGCTGAATAGGGCTTTCAAAAAAGCATTTAACTCGCTATTTATTGGCTCAAAATTAAACGCTACAATAGCTACAAGCCGCCATGCAAGCGAGCCAATAATGCGCACAACAACACCAAACCGCAATCACCCGCAACCGATTGAACAGAAGAACAGAAGAAAAAAAACACAGAATTTAACTCACGGCACAAAATGAAAATGCTCATAAACATTAAAATTAATGTCACTGGTGTGTGTTTTGGCATTTTCGTTTGGATTTGAGTCAAATGCTGGTGTAGGGTCCAACGGTTTGGACGATCCGTCGATTGGTTAGCTACTGCTGCCGCTGCTGTCTGTGTATTGCCTATTGCTGTTGTTGTTGTTGTTGTATGTATTTTGCTGTTTCGGCGTTTTTTTCTTAACTTGTTTTACTTTTTCTTCAATTTTGTTGCTTGCTACTTTGTTTTTGTAGTGTTTTCTTCCTACATTATTATCAAGTCACCCATCACCCAGCCAAAGCTGCTGACGAATTTATGGATCAATTTAAGTTGAAAAGAAATTAGAGATCGTTAAGAATTCAAGCGTAGTAAAACAAATTTATTTATTGTTGTATTAAGATCGTCGCCGTTATTGCTGTTGCTATTGGCGTTGTTGTTTCGCCTTTTTGTTGATTGTTGCTTGTTGACGAACAAAGCAATTGTTGCTGCTGTTTCTTTGAGTGGTTGCAGTTATGCGACTTTTATTTTGTATATGCATATTCTTGGTTGTTGTTGTTGTTGTTGTAGCTTTTTCTTCGCTTTTATTTAACGACATTGTGTGTATGGCTAGCAAACTTGTTATTTATGTCGTTAACGAGCAAGTCATAAAATATTTGTTTTTTGGTTTTTTTTTTTTTGGTTTTTTGGTCTCCAAAGCGCCAAAGTGAAACAAAACTCCTTCCAAGTCACAAAAAGCCATTAAAAAATGCCGAAATGTTTTAATTTTCAATTCGTCGATTTTTATTATATTGAAATAAAATGCGTGTTATGCAAAGAACATTTCCATTTTTTAAAAGTCGATCAATTTGTGCGATCAGCGCCCCGTAAGTTAATGAAATATGTAGTTCGTTGCTTGATTAAGCTTCAGCATTTTTGTTGCTCTCTGTGATTTTCATAGTTGACGGATTTGTTTGGGACTTTTATTGATTTCGTCTAAAAACAAGAAATATGTGTGCTAATAAAAATATATGCACATACCTGTGTATGTACGTATATTGGATTTTTTGGGTCAGTAAATCTTTTATTTGGAATTTTATGAATTTCAATTTTATGAGTTTTCATACAAGCGAGATTTGGTTGTGGTGATAATACCTCGATTGAGTGGACAAAATTTGTGTACCATTGACAATTTTTTGCTATGCTTTGTGTCGTTTAACCACACCTGAACAAGAAATTAGGAATCTGCCATTTGCATGGTGAGTTCGGTGCCAAGTTTCTCATACAAGGTGGCACAAAATTAGTCGTCCACTTTTATATTAATTAATTTTTTACTAATTAAAGAAAATTAAATCTTTATTATGAGCTTTATGCGCTCCATTGCTTCGTTGCTTGTATACTTCGGCTGTTCACAAGTGTCAAAAATGATTGGCAGTGACGCGTCATGACGTCAAAAATTATAAACTTTCCGAAAAGGTGTTTAATTTTGTGCCACTTTGTATACACATATACCTATGTACTAGGGTGGGCCAACTTGGTTAGAATGATTTTTCTCAAATTCGAAGAAAAAAATCCACTAGAGCATAACTCTAAAATAAATTTCGAAAATTTTGCAAGAAACTACCTTTACTGAATACGCAAATTTAGTGACAATTATAACAATGAAAATATAAAGTAGGAAAAATGATACTCCTGTTGAACGTAGAAAGCATCTAAACGGCAAATAATTGTAAATATGTTGTTAATTGTACAAAAAAACTTCATAATTTGTAAAAAAAAAAATTATAAAAATTAGTTGTGTAAATATTTTAAAATTAATTTTTGTTTTTGCAAGTTTTAGTTTGATTCACAAATAAAAAAATTCATACAGGTACTATTTTTGTTGCAATATTAATAATTTACATGCAATTTGCTTTGTAGTGCCCCATGAAAAAAAAAAACAAAAAAAAAAATATTAATAAAAATAAAAAAAAAAATTTCGTATGGGAATATCTCTAAATACTTAGATAATTAAATAAAAAAAAATACAGTAAAAAAGTACAATGACAAAAATAAATTCTTAATACAGAAATATTCCTAAATACAAGTTTTTATAAAATAATTAAATTAAAAAATATATCGAAAAAAAATTCTTCGTACCAATAAAAACCACAAACACAGAATTGTATTAAATAATTAAATAAAAATTAAGTCCAAAAAAAATTTAAAAGTAAAATGTCAAAAATAAATTATCCATACAGAAATTACCTAAATACAAGTTTGTAGTAAATAATTAAATAAAAAATAAATACAGAAAAAAATATCACAAACGCAAGTTTGTATTAAATAATAAAATAAAAAATAGATACAAAAAAATGAAATAAAACTAAAAATGTCAAAAATAAGTTCTTCGTACATAAATATCTCTAAATATAAGTTTTTAATAAATAATTAAATAAAAAATATATACAGAAAAAAATATAAAAAAAAAAAATTCACAAACGCTAGGTTGTATTAAATAATAAAACAAAAAATAAATACAAAGAAATGAGATAAAAATAAAAATATCAAAAATAAGTTCTTCATACAGAAATATCCAAAATACAAGTTTTATAAAAACTTAAATGAAAACAAAAAAAAAAAATAAAATCATCAAAAGTAAAAAAAAAAGAATATCAAAACTAAATTCCTCGTACTAAAAAATCCACAAACGCAAGTTTGCATTAAATAATAAAACAAAAACTACATAAAAATTATATAAAAATAAAAATGTCAAAAATAAATTCTTCATACAAAACTATCTTTAAATACAAAAAATAACATTCTTGATACATATTTTGGTAAGTTTTTATATTT